>WAAB01006762.1:259223-293082 GCA_013389865.1 Piaya cayana
TAGGGCTGTGCTCCCCTCCCCAGTCCCGCAGGTAGGGTCGTTGATCCCACCTCAGCCCCGCAGGTAGGGCTGTCCCTCCNCCAGCCCAGAGCCGCCTGTCCCGAGGAGCAAAACCCCGCCGGCTCCTCACCCTGGGGCCGCAGGCACGGACCCCCGACAGGGGCTGAGGCGGAGGGTCCCGCCCTGCTCTCGGTGCCCCCGCGGACACGGGGGCTCAGGGCTGGGCGCGGCGAAGGTGCTGGGGCCGCCTCTCCCTCCCCCCGCGCCGTTTCCTTTTATAGCGATGCGGCACCGTGCCCGCTGCCCGCCGACGCGGAAGCCCGGGCTGCGCACCCACCGCCCCCCCAGCCCCGCAGGTAGGGCCGTGCCCCCCCCCCCAAGCCCCGCAGGTAGGGCTGTGCCTCCCCCAGCCCCGTAGATAGTCTTGAGGGAAACCGGGGATCGCCTGGGCAGAGGGAGGGTGAAGAAGAGAAACATGGATCGCCTGAGGGGAGCGGGGCGGGGTGCCTGAGGGACGCCGATCGCCTGAGGAGATTGGGGATGGACGACTGAGGACATCGATCACCTGAGAGGATGGGGCGTCCTCTGAGGGGAACCAGGAGACATCGCCTGAGAGGACTGGGAGATCGCCTGTGGGCACCTGGAGCGGATGGCTGAGGGAGATGGCGATCGCCTGAGGGGATCTAGGGGATGTCGCCTCAGAGGAGCAGGCAATTGCCTGGGGGTATCTGGGGTGGGCGCCTGAGGAAGACATTGATCACCTGAGGGGATGGGGTGTCATCTGAGGGGAACCAGTTGCCTGATTGGAGTGGGAGATCACCTGAGGGGACAAGGGGTGGTTGCCTGAAGGAGATGGCGAAGGCAATTGCCTGCGGGGAACCAGGGGAATGTCGTCTTAGAGGAATTGACAATTGCCTGGGGGGATTGGGGATGGTAACCTGAGGAAGAGATGATAACCTGAGGGGAGGTGGGCACCTGGAGGAGGCGGTGATCACATGCAGGGAACCAGTTGACATTGCCTGAGAGGAATTGCCTGGGCAGGTTAAGGATGGGCAACTAACAGAGACACTGACTACCTGAGGGCAGCCATGGTGGGTGCCAGAGGGGATTGGGGATGGGTGCCTGAGAAAGACATCAATCACCTGAGGGGATGGGTCATCCTCTGAGGGCAACCAGGAGACGTCACTGGAGAGGAGCAGGTGACTGGGGGGATTGGGAGTGGGTGTCTGAGGCAGCTGGAGATCTCTTTTGGGGCACTGGGAGATGTTGCGTGAGAGGAATGGACTGAAGGGATTGTAGGTGGGCACCTGAGGAAGACACTGGTTGCCTGTGGGGACCGGAGGTCTTCTAAGGGAAACAGGGAGTTGCCTGAGAGGAGTCAGTGATTTCCTGAGGGGAGTGAGGGTGGACACCTGAGGGGAACTGGGGAATGTGTTCTGAGAGGAGCAGGTGATTGGGGGGAATGGGGTGGGCACCTGAGGGACATGTCAATTGCATGAGGGGAGCAGAGATGGGTGCCTGAGGGAGAAGGCACTTGCCTGAAAGGAACCAGGGAGATATCACCTTAGGGGAGTGGGTGCACCTGAGGGGAACTGGAGAGAATGTTGCTTGAGAGGAGCAGGCAACCACGTGGGGAAATTTGGGGTGGGTGCCTAAGAAAGACTTCTGTCTTCTGAGAGGAGCCAGAGTGGGCACCTGAGGGGAGGAGGTGATCGTCTGAAGGGAACCAGGGTAATGTCATCTGAGAGAGGAGTGGGCGATGGACTGAGGGGATCAGTAATGGGTGGCTGAGGGAGACGTGGATTGCCTAACAGGAGCAGGAGATCACCTGAGGGGAGCTGGAGGTGGGTGCCTGAAGGAGGCAGTGATCACCTGAAGGGAACCTGAGGGAAGTTGCCTGTGAGGAGTGGGCACTTGATGGAGAGTGATCTCCTGAGGGAACAGGCATAGCCTGAGGGGAACCAGGAGACTTTCCCTGAGAGGAGCAGGCCATTGCCAGAGGAGAGAGGGAGTGGGCACCTGAAGAAGATGGCAATCGCCTAAGGGGAACCAGTGGGATGCCTTCTGTGAGGAGCAGGTGCTGAGGGGGCACTCCTTGTGTCTCTGAGGGGTATGAGTGTGACTGGGAACAGGGGACAGTGGTGGGACATCCAGCAGCAGCCCTTCCACAAATCAACGTTCTCTCTAGCAACTGCCAGGTTGAAACTAAGCAGCAGTAAGCTGGGTTGGTTGGCTTCTGGAGGGAGCTATGGTTTGGTACTATATCCTGTGGGTGATGGTTACTGCTTGTGGTCATCCTGAGATGGGAGCAGTGGCAACTGTGTTAGCTGGCTGCTTCTTGCACTGAATTGGGTGTATTGCATTTGACCATCCGCTGATGCTTGGACTGGGTTGAAGACTTTTCAGTCATCATCATTCATGCAAATCTTGCACCTGCTACTGACTTAACATCTAAAAGTGCAACCCAGGAGCCAGAAATGCACCAGACTGGCTAGCAAGGAGACAAGCACTTCTGCTTTGGGCGATTCAGTACTTCCTCATCTGGGTAGGGAAGGTGGTGTCGTGATCATGACTGTGTGTGAGAACTACCCTCTCTTAAGCAAGTTCTAGCATTTCAAAAGGACTACTGGTGAAATAGAGAGGAAACAACAGAAAGCAAACCCTAAGCCATGAAGACAAACTAGCTGTATGTTTTAGAACAGGGTTACCCTTATGTAATTTAAAAATGAACTCTTATCTATAATAGTTATTCTTTAATATGCATGGCCCAGAAAGCCACGAGGGCATGCTGTTTATTCAGTGTTTTGTTAAGAGAGGGGCTGTTTTTGTCATTTAACCAAAGCAAACCACACATCTGCTCTGAACTGAGGACTGTTTTTAAGAGATGTGAGATTTCATCGGAAGTGCACCATCATCTTTGTTTCAGTGCTTGACTGAAACCAAACTGTGTGGTAGGTTGCTGTGTTTCATGTTGAAGATGCCAGTAATGCCACTGTGGGAAGGGGGGAAGCATTTAGGGTGCCCATGTGAGCTTTGAGGGACCCTTCTGGGTGCACACAGACACATTGAGTCATTGGTGCTTGACCCTGCTCGGAAGAGCTGCTCAGGGTTGTCTTGCCTTAATGAGGCAGCACTTTGCGGCATGGCTCCTGCTGCATTCCCCACTAGGAAGCGATTAGAGTCTCATGCCTGTTGGGATAGCAGGATGCTCTCACACTGCTTTTGCAGGCAGCAGTTTCTACCTGCTGCTCTGCTCCTGCTCACTTCGAGCACTGATCAGACTGAGAGGCCTCATTAGTGTGTTTCCCAACAGTCATCACCAGTTGCTTTCCCAGGGTGCACCAGAGGCCAGTGGTGCGGTTTCCTCCATGGCTCAGAAGGAACAGCATCCCTGACACGATGAGGTTCCTGAGCAGGCCTGGGGCAGCGTGTGCACATGACTAGGAAGTGCTCAGGAAAAGTCATAACCAACAGGACTTTTGAAAACGTTTCCAATAAGGTCTAGAGCATCTGTTTCTCCAGCTGAGATTGATATCTCAGGCTGTCCAGCAAGAAGCATGTGCGATGTTTTTTTGATAACCTGCACAGCATAGCTTGGACTTGAGGAAAAAATAATTTAGGCCTCATTCTGTGCCTTTAAATGTGAGCATGCCCAGTGCGAGCAGTGGAAGGGGGCCAATGAACTAAGGGCACTTGAAAGCTCAATACTGCCTGCAGAGTGTGGGAGGGCAAAGCCGTTCTTAACTGCTATTTTTTTTATTCGAAGGTATGAGGATAAATAGTGGCTCACAAGAATAAAGACTGGTGTTTAAGATACTTCCTGTGCTTGCTGGAGAAGAACAAGGTCAAGAGAATTGTGAAAGTAAAAGCTTATTTCCTGTGAAAAACTTTTGCTGAAGTGAAGGGCAAGATGATTTTAGAGCTGGAGTCACAACTGTGGTGATTCAGGCTGCCATGCTGGATGGGGCTGACCAGGTTGGTCTGAGGCAGAGTGGAGGGCACCAAGCATTGGCCTATAACCTGCAAAAGGAGACCAGGCAATGCATTGTGTGCTCCTCTTACTTCACTGGGAACAGAAAGAAAGGTTGTGTCCTCTGCCTGCAAATAACCTCGAGAACTGGACTAGAGACTACAGGTTGTTTTGTTTGCAAGTATAAACTGGCTTGCTCTGGTTGGCTAAATGTATTGGCTCCGGAGGCTCATCTGAGAGCGAGTGTCGTCTCTTGGCCACTCAAGCAAACTAGATGCAGGGGTGTAATGCAATCATGGACATCAGGACTGTTTCTGTAAGCTGGAGGTAATTCCTGCAGTGTTCTCTCGACCCTGACTTAGAAAAACTTGTCTGTGAGGCTTGCTCAGTCCAAGATTTATTGTACTAATTTAGGTTTTCCTTTAGCGCTTACCATGGCTGTGAGCTTATCTGCTGAATCACTGTCCTCATGCAGACCTGCATGGTTCCACCAGTAGCTGAATCAGGCTTGCTGGCCCCCTGACGCTGTCTTCCCCTGCAACAGCACAGCTCTGAGGGAGGAGGTGGTTGGGAGTGCTGGGAGCTGACAGACTGCTGGAATACAGTTGCTAGAACAGGATTTCAAATCTGCAGTCAGGCTGTACCTTGCAATGGCTGGAAAGTGCCTTGCGCAGTGTCGGCAGTTACTCAGCTGTTGAAAACCTTTGTTCTGCACTGCTCTCTGTGGCATTTGATATAGCTTGGATTTTCTTTAGGTTCTTGAGTTCTATTATTGTCCTTGCAAGGTATATTCTAAAACTCTTCACCCCAATTGGTTTTTTTCTGGTTTTTTGTTTTTTTTTAAGAAAAAAACCCTGCATACATGAATTTATTCCCTTAAGATCTTTCTGCATCGGAGATGGTCAAACTGACTGTATGTGTGACCTTGTGGGATAGATTAGGCGAGCTCAGTCTAGCAGATAGCTTTGATTTCCATTCCCAGCAGCATTCTACATGGTGCAATTTGCTTTTCTATCATCAAACTTGCAGTTTTTATGCTGGATTTGATATCTGCTTTGCAGAAATGCTCTGCTACTCCAGGGTCTCTAGTAGACAGAATCACAGAATCACTAGATTGGAAAAGACCCATAGGATCATCGAGTCCAACCATTCCTATCAAACAAACTCTATTTCTCAAAGGCTTGCTGGGTAGAAAGGGAAAAAAACCAAAACAAAACACAATTGTCCTAACTACAGCAGAAAACTAGGAATTTTAACTGAGTCTCGCTAAGGTGGTCTTTGTCTCAACCAGAATCAGGACACCCCCACCCTGCATCTGCCTTGTTCCCAGTCTTGAGGTCAAACCTCCTGGCCACAACCCTCTCTATTTAAGAAAAAGAATATAGACACTAGTTGTAATCTGTGCTATGAAAATCTAATCTGTGACCTAATTTGTTGTGATACCATGAAGAACCTGTCAAGAGCAATCACTGTAACCCGTGGCATGAACACAGTGCATGCTTTCCAAGAGCGCTGGCTCCTTGTAGCCCCAGAGAGAGCAGTGTCATGCCGAGTGTGTACATTTGGGCTCCTCCACTGCCAAATTTGGGGAAGAACACACTAGCAACTCTCAGATCACTTCTGTTATTTTTTTAAAAATGAAAGTGGTGCAGGCAGTCTTACTATGTGTGGAAGCAAATCTCTTCTGCAGACAATCCCTGCAGAACAGGCTGGTTTGAAACATGCAGGGAGGCAAATGAGATGCAGCTGGAAGCAGACAATTTTCTCTGTGTGTTTTAATAGTTGTCTACCTGTGAATCGCTCATTCACCTTGTCTGTGGCAGTGACTTAGATGCAACAAACTCACTGGGTGAGTGGTTAGAGGAGTGACTTGCCTGAATAGCTTCTTACCAGTCTGAGCTGATGTTCCATGGGCTGCTTCTCGGAGGGCAAAACTGACTGGCTTCTGGTATGGCCTTTGAATGATGTTTGTTGTCCTTTAAGAAAGAAAAAACCCAACAAGATCTTCAGTGGTGTGTTACTGAAACCACTGCCAATCTTGCTCTGCAAGGCTAGAGAAGGAAGGAAGGTTCTATGGGTTGGGAATACACAAATAATAGGCTGAAAAATTGGAAATTGTATTCCCAGATCCCTGTGCTGGCACATCTGACTGGGAGAAATCTTAACTGAGGAACTGCTGCTGTATCAAAAATGGACAGCAGAGCTGGGCTTCCGGTTTGATTGTTCTAGAAATAAAAGTTCCTTTTTTTAAAAAAAAAATTATCTTTAAAGTGCCTTACTTGAAAGTACTAAATTAAAGTGTGTAGAGGCATTCAATCTATTAATAACTGCAAGGATCACCAACCATGATTGATAGGATGCCATCAGTCCATTTGGACTTCAAGGGCTTCCAGGTTACTAGCTGGGTTTTTTGGGATCCAGTAAGATACAGGTCCAAAATGAGGCCATAATTTATGGTCTGATGCCTTCCATCCTTACACCTGCAGGAGCTACCTGTGCTACTGTTAAGGCATTAGTTCTTAGTCTGTTTATTTTGAGCCTCTGCTTTATTTTCAGCACTTGTGCACATCTTGTTCCCTTGCATACATTAGATGCATGTTTGCATAGAACACATGCATTGGTGTAGTATTTTGTAAACTCAGTGTCCTTTTATCCACTCTGGGCACTGAGTGTTCAAGTTTCAATGTATTATTTGTTGATTTTTGTTCACTCCAGACCTTTCCCTCCACCCACTCACTTCCTCTTACAAATGTTTCCTCACTTCACCACATTCTCACACATTTCACATGCAGGGGCGCTGCCTGTTGCGGGCAGGCTCAGCACTTCATCTGCCCTTCGCCTCTGTGGGAGCTGGGCAGAGGCAGGGGGAAGGTGTCTGTACGTGCTGGGGGAGAGGTGCAGTGGCCGGGACAGAGAGTGTGGGGTGTGGGTGTATTTTGGGGAAAAGGAGCAAAGGCTTGTAACCAGCATGGAGGGAGTGAAGGCAGAAGAGGGTGGATGATTATACGTGTGCTCAGGGATGGGATGCAGTGAGAAATCTGCGTATACACAGCTGGGGAACTGCAAGGCATGTAGGGCTGACACATGTGCAAGGTTTGAAGATGGTGCTTGCTCCAGATGACAAAGCAGCCAGACTAGAGGCTCCAGCTCCCTTCCTTAGCCCAGCACAGGCAGGCTGGTCTGCCTCCAAGACTTGTTCTTGGAGCTTAACAGCATGCTTTAATGAGCATTTTTTCTCTAACTGTGTCTTATTTCTAACAAAGGTTTCCCACCTCCTGTTGGACAATACCAATTTCTCTACCACACAGGGTGCATTTGGCAGCTTAGAGCCTGATAAAAAGAGGAAAAAAAGCCACCATGGAAAGAGCAAGTCTGTAGTTTTAAATTAGGTAGGGGCTAAAATTAGTAAGAACTGGTCTATCTGTGGCTGTGCAAAACAGCAGAGAATTAATATTCATATGGTGCTGAGCAAGGCAAGCAGAGGTTTGCAGCTTGCACTTCCTCTTCCTTGCACCACCTCTGTCCTTGCAGGTTGTCTTCTCTGTCGGGCTCAGTTACCTGTTAGCACAGAGCTGTTGAAATGCCACTAACCTTGTGTCAATACCAAGTGCAAAATGTTATTTCAATGTGAAATGTGAGCAATAGCAGAATCTTTCATTTTTCTTGGCTGGTGTGAATGTAGCTTTGGATGCACTATGCTAAGGTCACTTGTTGTCAGAGCCCTGGATGTGGCCAGAGTCCTACATAAGGGCTGGGTCCACCCACCATTTCCTTGCCGAGAAAGATGCCCCCAAGATGCTTCTTGTTTTTATCTCTCTCCAGCTGTGGTTCACTTGTATCTGCTGTGTATTGCTGTTAATGGGGTTGCAGTATAAAACAGTCACTGAAATAACAGACACCACGAGAATAAACTCTAGGTTCATTTGGTTTTTTGCAGGTCCATTTTTCATTTTCCATCCTGGCATTGTTTTCATTTGCAATGTGATCCACACAAACAAGTTTATTTCCACAAGTTAAAGCGGCCAGTAGACTGGTAGGAAAAGATGGAAACTTGCTGATGGAGGGGAAAGTTATATGGAAGAAGGACCTTGAGTTGCTGGGGAAGGAGTTACGGGAGGGGTAATTGAGTTATTTGGCAGAGATTACATTTGGCTGCTGATCTTGGGGTGGGGAGGGTGATGTGTTTCAGGGAGAGAAGACCAGGAGTCTTTGCCCGTCTCCCCCATCCCTTGGGAGCTGTTGGCCTAGGCTCTGCACTGGCTGCTGGAGATAAACTCCTGGGAATGGATGCTCTTCCACCCATAGCATATCCAGAGTCACTAAGGGTCATTTGGAAATCAAAATCAGTGCCTTAACACAGCTTTGAAAAGTTTACTCAAAGGGTTGGCATTGCTCCAGTATGATCTCCCTCCTGTAATGGTACAAGAGAGAGAGGTCTCTGCTCTGTCAGCAGCTTGTGGAACTTCATATTAGGTGGCAGGGTTAGATTCCTGCCCCTCTCACCTTGCTCCCATCACAGCATGCAGGGCAAAAAAGCAGGGGAGGGCTCAACTGCATTAACTGCCCACAGCCTCTGGCAGGGATCATGCTGGAGGCTTGTGAAGTGCCCAAGCTGCTGCAGGCAAGGGGCAGTACTGAGGGACCATCCCCAAATGGGAACAGACCATGCGGTCTGGAAGACCGCAGCAGCTTGCAGAGGACCTAGAGCTGGGGTGTTTCCCTGGGCCATGCCTCCCCTGAGCTGCCCCATGGCCCCATGGTGGGACAACTGGAGGCTCTCTCTGTTGGCTTCCAACAGTGACACACTTCTAAGGGTGAACAGCTGCTGCCATCAAGGTAGAGTTACGTGATGGATGGTTTATGTTCCCTTCCAGCTCATTGTGTTGCCAGAGACATGGGGACAGGGAGTAATGTGATGGGGAGCATCTCTGCAGTCTGCGGAATCCAGGATTTGAGTTTTCTTGGTGGTGGGCCTGGAATAGTCAACAAAACTTAAAGGGGAAAAATAGGAGTCCTATACCCAAGACTCTTCTGCCAGTCTCAGAACTGAGGAGGGTAGATGCTCCTGCCTGTGAATCCTGACTTCCTCTGAAGGACTAGCCATATGACCAAATACGATTTTCTGTGTGTTAGAAGGTCTGTCTGGCATCCTGCTTACATTGAGGCCTTAAGAAATATTTACTGTATGCAGCAATGTTCTCGTGTTAGCGCACTCTGGGTGTCACAGATATCCACTGGCAGTGGCTTACAGCAATCTGTCAAGTGAGAGCATTGGTAGGATTCCCTGTGAATGAAGAAGCCACTCACATATCTATTTAAGGGTTGGGACCAAGTCTCTTCCCCAGGATTACCGCTTTGAAAGGAAATTGTTTGGTTTAGGAATGGCTCTGAATTGCAAAACTTATACCGGGACTTCTTGTTCCCAGGATTCACAGCTGATCAGACATCCTGTTTGTTGCTATTACTGTTGTTGCATTTATGAGGAAAAATTGCTTTAGGTCCACCTGCAGCTGTTCTAAGTTTGCTGTTACCCAGCTGTATCACTGGGCATAACATGGATGATAATGCCTCTAAAATATGTTTATACATTCAAGGTATGATTATGCCTAGGGCTTGTAGCTGCTGTTCATACAAAAAAAAAATATTATTCTTTTAAACTCGTTGAGGCTCTTTTTGGTCTGTCCTCTTTTTCTTAAAAATAAGCTCCTTAATGTGAGCAGCAGTTAGTAGACCTATTCGGAACTCTTGTTCTATGGGGCAATGCTGCCCAGCTGGAGATTGCAAACCCTCTCATGCCTTTGCATAGGGTTCTCATGAGATCACGGAGCTGGTACAGGACCATTCTTCCCCTGACAGATGCCTGCAGTGTCAGTCAGTTTGAGGAAGCAAGTAGGATCCCACAAGGAAAATACTGTGCTTGAATGAACTTATCCTATAGAAAAGGACTGATCCTAATAATCTTGTGTGCCTACTGATCCTGCTGGCAGGCTGGAGCACTTATCCAGATCCCTTGGAGAGTATGATCTGACAGAAGGCCACCAAAAAGATTGTGGATTAGCAGAATGTCGCCCAGTGCTGCACAGGTTTGGAGCTGTTCTTGGGCAGTTGTTTTGATAAAGCTGAGTATGATCATTTGTGTATTGCACAGGGAGGTTATTCTGCCTCTGTACTCAGCACTGGTGAGACTGCACCTGGAATACTGTGTGCAGTTCTGAGCCCCTCACTACAAGGATGTTGAGGCTCTGGAGCAACAAAGCTGGTGAAGAGGCTGGAGAACAAGTCTTATAAGGAGCGGCTGAGGGAGCTGGGGTGGTTTAGCTTTGAGAAGAGGAGGCTGAGGGGAGACCTTATTGCTCTCAACAACTACCTGGAAGGAGGTTGTAGAGAGGAGGGTGCTGGTCTCTTCTCCCAAGTGACAGGGGACAGGACAAGGGGGAATGACTGCTGCACCAAGGGAGTTTCAGACTTGGTGTCAGAAAGAAAATTTTCACAGGAAGGATCATCAAGCACTGGAACAGTCTGCCCAGGGAGGTGGTTGAGTCACCATCCCTAGAGGAATTTAAAAGACAAGTAGATGAGGTGCTCAGGATCATGGTTTAGTCACAGACAGGAATGGTAGGAATGGTTAGACTTGATGATGCAAGAGGTCTTTTCCAACCTGGTGATTCTATGATTCTATTTGGGCTTTTCCTCTTCACTCCGCTGGGCAGTATTGTCCATGTGTCTACGAGTGTAACTTTCCCTGGGCAGTGTCCCCCAGAAATGCAAGCCCCTTTCCACAAGCCTTGCTGGGGAAGGGGAAGGGCAGAGGCTGCTCTGCAGGGGGACTTTGGTGAGGAACTTCCCATGCATTTGTTCTTTCTCCTTGCTTGGTTCCTTGTGCATGAGATGGTCTGAGTGGTCAAACTCTGCCAGTCATGGGGTGTTCACCACAGGTGATTATTCTATGTCCACTTGTGGGGAACCATGGGCTTCCTGTGAAAATCCCCGTGTGAAATAATAACACGCTCTCCATCCAAATTACTACCCACATGTCCAGCATGGCCTGGTCTCTTGTCAGCCCTGCTGTTGGGGAGACTTTGGAGAGCAGCCAGAGGATGTCCTTGCTGCTGGGGGAAACCAGAGCCAGCCCCCACTGTCCCTCCCTGCCAGTGGCAGCACTGGGAGCAGGTACCCCTTTCACTCCCTTCTGCTGAGAGCTGTACCTCCTGCTGAAGCACAGGGTGAGGAAGGTGAGCCTTGTCTCTGCCCCCAGTGCCCTGCCTGCAGCCATGTCAGTGCATCCTATGCCTTCATCCAAGTGCAGGTGGTGGTCATTCAATATCCAGCTGAGACCCAGCAACTTGCCAGGCTCCAAAGCTGCTCCAGTCCTGCCCTACCCTCTTCTGCCGGACGGTGCCCAAACAGACACTTGGGCTTCACTGAGTTTTGTTAAGGTGTGGCCTACCAGGAACTCATTATCTGTAAAGCAGTTGTGGTTGTGTCCTAAACATCTTTCTCCCAGTGATAATTTATTTCTCCCAGAATAATTTCTGAGCTTGGAAGAGTGGCTAGAGCCTCTGCCTAGGAACCAAGCAAGCTACTCCCTCTTGATGTCTTTTGTTTTTCCTACTGTTTTGTTGGACTCCAGTCCTACTGTGAATTTCACTGACATGAGGAAAACACTGACAACTCTCCCAGGTGGTAATCAGCCAGATCAGAGCTCTTTGGATATGGAAACACATCCAGTAGAGCATAAGCCATATTTTCAGAGGTCACTGAAAGTCAGTCCCTTATCTCAAAGCCTCCTTTTGCCCTAGACACTATTATTGCAAGTGCAATAGGTGAATTTAGGTTCCAGCCCCATGAGAGGCTGTACCAGCTAATACAGAGATCTTCAGAAATTGCCCTTCCTTTCTCTGATGTCACTTTAATCTCTTGAGCTTACAGAGACTAAAAGATATTTGATGAATATACTAAACATTCATTGCACATTTTTCTTCCAGTATCCAGATGACCTCAAATTCTGAATGAAATGAATTTGCATTTGTTTCTAAAAGTGTCTCGTTTTGTGGATCAAAATGTCAACACATTTGAAAATGGTCCCACATGAGATGTTTGTATCTCTCAGAGTTTAAATTGCTGGATCAATTTCCCATTAATACTAAGGGTGTTTAAAGGACAAATTCTCTGCCTACTGCAGTGAAAGTTTACCCCGAGGTATGACATTTCACCTGCCACCAAGTGTGAGATTGTTGAATATAATGGACTGGAATAGCTAGATTTGCACATAGTGGTAACAAAAGAGGGTGAGCAGCAGATCCCATTACGGAAAACCTTTCCTCTTTCTTTTTCCCCCTCTTCCTTTTTCAGCCATCAGAACGTGCATGCTCTTTGCAATTTATATAAGTGCACTATTCAGAAGCCCCTGCCTGAATTTGGGCACAATTTAATCATGTACCATGTGAGTGGACAAAGAGAAACCTGAAGAGCTTCCACTCAAAAGGGCGTGAAGAAATGGGAGCACCAGGGTACATCCAAGGTCTCATAGCTGAGTAGCAGCTGCAAAGCCTGGCTCCAGCTTCAGCAATTCTTGAGCTGGACCACAAAGCTGTGAGTCTCATCACATGCTCTTCTGGTTGCAGCTATGCTGACTGACAGGGCTTTGCCACAGCTTGTGTCTGCTCCTGAGCACGGCCCTGTCCCAAGGCAGGAGAGAGGAGGTGGACAGTTGGCAAACCTTGACCCCCTCCTCCTCACATGAAATATGGGGGGCAACTGGAATGAGCTCTCAGCAAGCTAAAGCAGACAATGTCGCTGCAAATAATTTGAACTCAAGGGCATGGTGAACCTAAGCCTGTGCTAAGTAAGGCATGTTTACCCAAGGAAGTGCCAACATAACCTAGGAGAACATACCATAACATTCCACCATACTGTCCCTCCCTTGTGCTATCATGGAAACCAGATGCCAGGATGGGAAAGCACCAGAAGCTGAATAAAAAAGCTTCAAGTGTCAGAGAGCCCTGCTCAGCCCTACCTTCTGCTGCAGGCCACCTATGCTTCCCAGCATTCCCTGGTCTCTTGCCAGTTCCCATCAACAGCTGTGGTTTGTGGTTGTAATGCTCAGCATTTATCTCCTATTTCTCCTAGGAGACCTGCATCAAAGCTCAATGTGCAGCCTGTAGCAGTTTGGGAGTCCCAAGACTCCAGAACTGGCCTCTAAGAATGAAATAAAATCCTTCTTCATTCCTTTGTCTTCCCCAAGGTCAGAGACACCTCACATTTGGGTCTCTTAAGTCTTCTGGGCCCTTTTGGTCCTTCTGGTGGAGCTGGTGAGGAAAGGTTCTAACAAAGTACATTGTAATACATATGATTCTATAAACATGTCAGTAGTAAATCTAAAGTTGAATTGCCGACCCAGAAGCAGCCTGCTTCTGCGCTTAGCAGATAAAATGTTCTTCACTCTGCCATGCTTATTCCCTGTTTCTGTGTCTGTATATTACTGTTGAGATTGCAGTTTGAGTAGGAGCGGCTCCAAGATCTAAGTGAGTGTCTGTTAGGAATCCCATTTCTTGTTTCAGCAGGCCCCAGAAGTTCATTAGATGTTTAATAGCTTCCAGTCACTGCTGTGCTGGATGGACCTGAACTAATGACCGAGAGGGGAAAGGTTCTCTTGCACATTTACAAACCCTGATGCATCTGTTCCCCAGGCACAGATTTGTCTAATTTTCCTAAACCACTGATGACCTGCCTTGAAATGATACTCTCATTCCCTTAGGAAATCCCTTGGGTTGATATCAAGTAGATAGTTATTTTTGGGTTCTTTCCCAGAGAGAGTGCACTGTATTGCTCTGAACCCTACACACCAAATATATCATCGGACTCTAGTAGGGGTCCAAAAAGCTTTATTGAAGGGGAAACAGATTATTAATAATTAAGGCTAGCTCACTGTATTATTTTTAAGCCAACTGAAGCTAACAGGGTTTTTTTATAGCAAAGATAAAAGTGTGGAATATCGAGATTGAATTGATTGCAACATTTAATGACAACATAAAAGTCAATTAATAAACTGCAATGGTAACTCTGCATTAAAGTGAAACATGCAGCTCCTGAGCAATGTATTAAGCATTTTTGAAGATTATAAAAAAATGAAGAGGCTAAAAAAATGAACCAAACCCCCCATTATTGACTAGTAAATGCCTGTGTCATTTATTTCCTGTGGGGGAAACTCATGTGACCATATTTTTAATTCATTTATCCTAAAGCTTTGTGTGTATGTATGTGTGTGTGTGCTTTTCCCCTAGCACCTTTTCCAATTAAACAAAGCCTTTACATGAAGTTGATCAGTGATTAATGCTAACAAAATTCTCTGAGGGCTGCCTGTGATTTCTCGTGGTGGGGAGGATGGTAGAGCAGAAAGAACAGGCTTTGACAGATAGATTTGCAACGAAGTCTCTAAACAAGGAGCGTTCCAAACTGTTGTGTGTTTGAACTGCCCCATGTTGTTTATTATTGACCCAATTACAGTTTCCTAATTTAAAAGCATATTATCTATTTCTCTGCAGTAGCAGAACAACATAACATTGAAAAGAGAAAACAGCATCACTGGGTGGAATAGCTGTACTTCTGGAGGGTGAGGAGGGTTTAAAACTGCTCTGCATTGAACAAATTAAAGGTTTATTACAGAATAAACCTGCAGCCATTTCTTCTCACTGACAGTCATTACGTTGTAATTTTGCCCCTTTGCAGCCTTCCCATTTCTTCTGAAACCTTTGTCCAAGCCTCAGTCTAACAGAAGGTCTTTTCCTGCACTGTGATCATCTACTTTCTGCCTTATTTTATGGTAGTGGGTACACATGCTCCTTCTCTGCTATCTGGCCACATTCAGGTCCTCTGTATGCAGCCCCTCTGCACTAAACCCAAGCTCGTCACACTCCTCTGCAAAGTGTTTCACAAGCTCAGGGCCAGAGTCTGTCATCCAAGCGGCAGTGTGTTATGCCTTAGGACAGAAGTGACCCCATTAAAACCATTTAGAAGCATCCATACTTAGGACTGTCTCGCTGCCTTTATGTTTCTCTCTGCTCCCATGTGGTTTCCCAGGCCCTTTCACATCTCTGCTTAAGCTGATCTTTGAGCAAACTACAGAAAAGCTGTATTCTCTGTATCTGCCCCTACCATCCATTTAAAGTAAAATTCAGCAGATAAATAATTAGTATTGAAATAGTAACGGGAGCATGAAGAAGCCAGTGGCATTTGCCTTGCCTAGAGAGAGAATAAGATATAATTGAAAAATAAACAGTCCTACGAACAGTGTAAGTAATGAATACTAATTTTCTCCTGATTTGGGTTTTGTGCACCCTTCATTTTCCACTGGAGCTTTTTCACTGAAAAATCTCTGGGCCTCTCCTTACTCCTAGCTCACTACTTCCTTAGTCATGTTCCCAGTGCCTCTGCTACAGTTTTCCCCAATGTCTCTCGTACATTTTCCAGCTGGGCAAGAGTTTACATGTACAGGCCTACTGGGCAGTCTACACATGCTGTTTAGTGTCCAGCATCATAAACCAGATTTCCAGGAGAAGGCAGGCTGTATATCCTGGGAAAGGGAGAGCGGCTACCTGGCATAGGGCAAGGGCTAACTGGCAAGCTAGAGCCAACTCTGAATGCTCAGCCATGCCAGGAAGCACATAGCACTTTGTTGGTTTAGGACCACTTGGTGA
Organism: Piaya cayana; assembly: GCA_013389865.1. Taxonomy (NCBI): domain Eukaryota; kingdom Metazoa; phylum Chordata; class Aves; order Cuculiformes; family Coccyzidae; genus Piaya; species Piaya cayana. Next base: position 274,890 of record WAAB01006762.1, read on the forward strand.
CCACTGTAGGACATCGGTTTTTGCCATCTGGAGACACCTAGCTTCAGTGGTTGAAAACCAGTGTGTACAACTGATCTCAGTACTTTTGTTTTCATCTTTTCTTTGATTTAGGCTGTGAGCTGCTTGGACCAGGAATTGCACAAGTGTTTCTGTAAAGTGCCATACAAATCTTTCCAACTTAAGTTTCTTATGTATGGCATTATTGAAATTAATGGTATCACTGTAGGCACTTAGAAATTATCAGAGTGGGAGATACTACTGACAGGCTACCTAATCCTTTTGCTCAACATCATGCAAGGAGTCCAAGGACAGAAACATGCTCTAAGCTTCTTTGACTTATAACCTTGTACTTCACAAGAGAAGACTATTTTGCTTCTTTCCATATTTTAGCTTATTCACTGCCTGAGAGAGGAATCATTAGAATAAGAAGTATATTACCATGTATTTAAAAAAACCCCACTGATATCACAACCCCACTGGTTGTGATACGTTCCTGTAGAGCCAAGCGTGGTCAGGGTGGGGAGCTGCTTGTTCTGGTCTGATCACTGAAGTGATATGCACTCGCAGAACCAAGGTGTCTCAGGCACAGAATGTTTCCCAGCTCATGTATGGGTTTTATCAGCTGGACATAACAAAATATTATCTTTTCATCAGTTGGACATGCTCAGAATCAGTTTAAGTAATTGCAACGTGCAATATCAGCTCTACTGACTTTTCTCACTAACTGAATATTAAACAGCTGCATCTGGTGCTAGATTTAGTCCTAGGTGCCACATTCATGCTCAGGAAAAAGGAAGAGAAAGATTTCTGGTGTGCAGTGTTTCAGTTGCTCAGCAAAGGAAATGTTTGAGCGCATGGCTAAATGCTTTGTTTGTGGCAGCCTTCATCTGCACTCAGTCTGTCCCTCACAGATTATAGCATGGGGAAAAGTCTTGGCTTTCCATTTCCTCTACTAGCAAACTCTTTGTGTTTGGAGAGACTTTTGCTTACATGAGCAATAAGGACTCTGTTTTTGTCCTTCTAGCTACCCAGACTTCTTGAAAAGGTCACTCACAAAGACTTTGCTTTGGAAATCAAACATCACCTACCATGCAGGTGACAGGTGAATGAGAATTCTTATCCCACAGGAAAAGACTGCTACCTACCCACTTCATAGGAGGTCACTGGATGGTCTACAGGAAAATGTGTGTACTGATGGGGAAGGGTTCCTTCAAAGTTCTTTATATTCAGCACTGGGTGCACCAAAATTACTTTAATGTATGCTGCTTTTCAGAGCATACTGATGGGAGTGCAGGAAGGTAACCATATAATGGGATACTGCAGATGATGGTATCACAACAGTGTTATTTTAAAGAGGTGGATGTACTTGTTGAGCCAATAACTAAATCAAGTACTTTTTTTTCTCTCATTCTTTGGTAGTCTTGCATGCAATATCATTTAGATCATAAACAAAGGTTAATTTGGTTTATAGTAGTTTGACTGAATGTTGCAAAACCAGTCCAGGTTTTGATCAGCTAAATTGAATTCTACTTTTCAGCTGGGAATGAACAGCCAGGTCCTTTCAAACTGAACTTACTGGTGCAAGGGCAGAACAGTATCAACAGTGACGCTGCAGCCCTGTGGGGTACTGAGCACCCTCAGCAGTCATGCTACCGGAGATTGAGGAACACATCATATGGGATGCAGCCTGTGGCCTCAGCTTGTCTCAGCTCATGTCTCACCCAGCAATCCCTAACACTGTTATTTTGTGAAGTCAGTGTTTGTTCACTAAATTCTGAAATTGGCCCCTGGGACTGACACTCTCCAAAGCCCTTTCCCAGAGGTGCTTTAATTAACTTACCTATTTCCTCAGTGAAAGATTGCAACATCCCCTGTGATCTGAAGAGGAAATCAAGTGCCGCTGTAGTGAAGGAAACAGCTGAGACAACGTGAAACAGTCTCTTGACAGTGTCCCTTGGTGACACCTAGACACAGCCCAAAAATCACTTATGAGCCAAAGGCTATTCTGAAGGTTTCTAGTAACAAATTAATTAAGAACTTTTGGGAAAAAGGAAAAGAAAATAAGCAATAAACAAAACCCATCGAATGACTACATCACTACAAAGGATGTGATCACAGTAAAATACTGGTCTCATGTTCCTGAGGTAGGCAGAATTCTCCATGAAGTCAATGAATATTTGCTTCCATCAGGACAGCACAATTGCATTTGCTCAAAACAAAAAACAACCCTAAACAAACGAAAAACAAAAAGGGTTCCTTTTCAGAGAGTAATGAAACAGTCAAGCCCTCTTAAATATTGCCTTCCCTGTTCTCTGAAACATTGATTCTGTCCATTAACTGGAACACTATTACATTCTTGACTGATCTGAAACATTTTTGGGGGGGGAAGAGGCTTTTGAGAAAGTTCTAGTTCAGATATATGGTTTATTTCCTACTATAGTGCTAGTGGTTTACTTAGTTTAATCAACTGGTTAGACTGAAGACTAATGGGAGGCCGAGTGAAATACCTGCCACTGCATCACCCCGAGTGCAGCCGCACTCTCTGACTGACTGCTACCCAGTAGCATTTGTGTTCTCTGCCGGAGGAAGGTGCCTTTCCTACCATCAGTGGTGATGACCCAGCACCTGCTGAAGTGATGGTAGCTTTTCCACTACACTGAGCAAACTTCTGCTGAAGAATAGGTGTATCTTGGGTTTTTTCTTACCTGAGTGCCTTAGGTTTGGTAACACAGCCTGTGGCTGTGACCTCCTGAACCTGGTAATGCTGGATTATCTCAATTGCTTAGCAGGCCTCCTCACTTGCTGGGCAGCTCACCTGTTTGCTAGCTGCATGGGTTTTACCACTGATTGCTCCAAGTACTTCTCAGTGCAGTGATGTCCATGCAGTGGTTGGTGAAGAAATTCTGTATTTCACAAATTCTAATAAGCAGTTTAAAGATCTCAGTGTCTTAATACCATGTTTTGCTCTATTCTGTAATAGGTCTACTACTCTAATTTATCTTTCTGTTTTCCAGTAGAGGTAAGGTGTGATTAAAATAGCTGCAGTTCCTCTTTCCACTTTCCCCTATGCTTACTGGTCTACAGTCCTCATTCTAATGCAGGCTTAACACCTGCCATTTTCTCTTTATTCCTCTTTTTGCTTCCCCGTCTCATATGGGTGAGCTGTACTGTTGAGAAAAGGCAGCAAAATGTGAAAAAAGGAGCTTAATACTGTGAAGTTACCATTATCTTTAATCACAGTCCAACACTGAACTATCTTGCGTCATTTGACTTAAAGAAGTGTTCATTAATTGGGAGTGTGCTGCATATATTAGCTGAGGCAAACCATATGAAGAGGCTGTGCTGATTGCAGGGAACAATTGCACCAACAGATGAGCGAACTTGAAAATAATCTCAGAGTTTGTAGTGGTAGGAGAGGAGCTGACTAATGTTATGAGTCATGTGAAGTGAGCAGGGTGCAGCACCAGGAGAAGACAGACTTTCATCAGGTCTCTCAGAGTAAAACAAATGAATTTCTGAAGCAACTTGGTTTCCCCACTTGCCATCTAAATATCAGCATGACCGTTTTTTTAAAGGGGGAAAATGCATTTTGAGATTGCGAGTTCCTGTTTCCACACGAGTATAAAACATAGTAATTGTTTGTTATTACAGTATCTGAAAGCACTTCAGGCATCCATGTACGCATTCAGTGATTTGCCCTTGGCTTTTTGTTTTGTCTGCGCTTTTCAAAATTTATGTTGAGCATTCATATTTTGTTGCAACTGTTTATACTCCTGAAGAGCTACATTTATATCTTGGGGTTTGTACTATCCCAAGCGAAAGCCCTAAAGGACACTGTACTGTGAATGTGACTGCTTCTGCAATTCCTCATTCACTAGCTGTGCACTCAAGAAGGTGGAAGAATCTGGAAGGGGGAGGGCAAAACCTGATGTTAGCTTTATCTGAACTGAAAAGAGCTATCAACCACAAGAGCGTAACAGGGGATCTCTGCAAAGCTGCCTCTCTTTCCCATTCTTGAATTTTTGCTGGAAGAGATCTCCTCACTTTAAAAATTAAATCTTTGTATACAGGATGCTTGTTTTCTGTTTTCAACCACACAATGGCAAAGATAGTTATGTCCTCCCCTCCTAGACAAACAAGACTGTTGTTCCTGCTGTGGGAGAGGGGGGCTTCCTTTTCTCCTTTTGACTTTCTCCCCAAGGCTACCATTAAGCCTGCAAGTAGCTGGAGTATTTTAACTGTGCATAGCACCAAAGGGCAGGTTTGCTTCTGTGTTTTTATTTACATCTCTGGCTGTCTATATAAAGTGATCTTTTGTCACTGGTAATATGCACATGTATTCAGTACATATACATCCTGTAGTACATTTGGAGCTTAATAATCTTTGCTCTGTGGAAATAACTCTGACCTGCTTTCTCTCCTAGGTGTCAGTTATACCTTCCTGGCAGCGATACTCCTACTAACAAAACCATCTGCGGGCATTTAGCCACGTAAGAGCACTTACGTTCTGTTACTACTCCTTTATTTTATGATACTGGCTGGCAAAGATAATCTATAATTTTCAGGTTTTTTTAATGTATCGTTATAATATCCCAGTATAATAATTTTCTGTTTCGAAAGAACAATTAAGAAATTTAAAACGCAGGCAGAACTAACAGAAAATTAGTGGGGTTTTTTAGTCATGCAACTTTTTCCAGAGTGTTCAGTATCTTTTTATGCTTCAATTATTACATGGGATGTGGATGCCTTAGTACACAGCTGCTTTTAAAACATTAGTGATGTTCAGGGTCTGGGCATTCTTGCTTGTAGTACTGAAAGATGAGAGGCAAATCAAGGATACCTTAAAATTTTTGAGAGCCCTAAGGAGTAAATATTATTATAAACCTGCTTATGGTTTCAGTAGGAAATTTTTCTTGCCTCATCCGATCCCCCTAATCCCTAAGAGTTTACAATGCTATGAACATCAAAAATTGTTCATCCCTGCGGCTGATTGGATGGTTTCCTCAGCTCTGTGTAACAGGACAAAGTTCTTTCATATGAGAGGTGAGAGCCCCAGGTTTGTACTAAGCCCCAGTGGTAATGAATCCAATGTAAACTCAGAGTATGATTTGGATTCCCTTGAATTCAGTTCCATGATATCAGGATTGCTTCCTGCCTGGACACTTTCAATGGTCTGCAGACTTCAGAGGAGAAGGAGATATGGTAGTGACCAGCCATCATCTCAGGAAGGAGTGTTCATCAATCTATGGTTCCAGATTTGTATCTGCTAGCTGCAAAAAGTCCTTTTCTGTAGCAGAAGTGAAAAGTCAGGTTAAGCACTTAGACAAACCAAGCACAAGCAGAACTGGGACTTCTGTCATTCTGCCCACAAGCTGCTTCTGTGAAAATCTTTTTTCCTTTCTTCTTCTTGGACATCTCCTCTGTTTACTCCAATCTACACAAACTTCCAGGAGCCCTCCCAGCTTGCCCGAGGTCTCCCTTCTCCCTGTGTACATGAAGGCAGCAGGCAGTGGGTATATGGTGCTCCAGCCCTGCTGTTGCCTGGATGTCAGCCGAGGACCAAAACTAAACTGCAGTAATTTCCTTTGAGTTCATCAAGCAGATTTTGAAGTTGAACAATACTCACAAATGGCTTTGTTTATATGCTTTTATCTCAAGCATTAGTGTAGTGAATCCAGGTATCTTGAATCCTACCATATTGTGAGAGGAACTAAGTTTAGCAGTTTAGGTTAGCATATACAGGTATGACAATAAAAAGAAGAGAAATATGTTGACATATAAAGAAAACTTAAGGTCTGTCCCATTTTCATTCTTTCTCAAAGTGGGTTTGGAGGAATTGGTATTCACTATATCTGGCAGTTATCAAACTGGTATTGGGCTTCTGAAGAGAAAGTAGAAGTGGTTAGACTTTCAGGTGGTTTGTTTGCCTCTTTCAGATTGAATAATCACCTTTCCCAATTACAATGTTCTACTGTTTGAAGCTGAAAGGAGTTTTGTCTTGGCTCTATCCGTATGCTACTGCCGGCTGTCCTACTCAGTTTCTAAGCTGCTCCTCAATGCATGGCATGCAGCTGTGCCACAGTTACACACACAAGAGTTCCTCTGGGGGGTTCTGGTGGGAACCAGCTCCAGAGCCTCACTGAACATGATGGGAGCTGCCCCTCTGCTTCCAAAGAGACAACATGAAGGCCAGACGAGACTTCATGGCAAAACATGGACAAATGTTGCCTAGATTCCTTTAAGGAAAAAACAAACAGAAATTTTTATTTTTTCTTTCTCTGCATGTCTATGTGTATTTTTACCAAAGAATCAAGCCCCAAGACAGAGGTTTTTTGCTGTTGTTTTGTGTTGGCACATTTGCCAAAAGCAGTAGTTCAGGCCATGTGATCTCCTAATGTTATGGCACCAAAATCCAAATCACAATACAGGCAAAGAAAAGGTGAAATCTTCATCAATAAGACGTGTCCATGGAGAAGAACGTACATCAGTAAGTCTGCAAAGTGACCCCAGCATACATTTTTGTGTTCCTTAACCCATTTTGCAGATCTTTAACATTTTGGGTTCAAGAAGGGTGCAGTATTGGCCAAGGGACAGCGGCCTGGGCAGTGTTGATCTCGCTGAGGGATTAACTTCCCACCTTTTTTTGCTTAGGTCTTACAACGAGGACCGCGTGGTAATAAATTTATGCACAACTTTCGTTCAGCAACCCTGTGTTTTGCCAAGAAGGAACCGTAATTTCCTTCCCATCACGGCTTTGGCAACAGCAAACATTTTAAACCTTTAAAAAAATATCAGTCACACCGCTGGCTTAAGCGACGATCCATAACGCAAACTCGGTGGCTTTAAGGAGCTGCTGTTGGGCACTAGAGAGGCGGCCGGGCTGTGAACCCTCTCTGGGAGCTGGGGGGAAGTTGGCGGCCCCTTTAAGGAGGTCGACCCGCTCGCCGTCCGCCCGCCTCCGTCTCGTCCCCCACACCCCTGCCCGAGACACGGGGAGTCGCAGCAGGTGCATGCGCAGTGCCCTGGCAGCCCGGCGCGCCTGCGCAGTCACCTGCCGGCCGCCCCGCCGCCACATCCGGGTCACCGCGCGCCCGCCCGCCCGGCCGGTCCCCCCCGCGGCGCCGCGCAGCTGCCTGCCCCCTCCGCCCCTCCTCCCCCTCCCCTGCGCGGGGCTCCGGCCACGCCGCTGCTGTCGCTGCCGAGCGGGGGGAGGCGGCGGCTCCGGCTCCCGCGCGCATCGCCCTCAGCGGGGCGGCCGGGTGAGTGTCGAGGGCGCGGGCGGGGCGCCTCGCTCGCTGCTCCCATCCCCGCCGGCTCCGTCCCCGTTTCCATCTGTTGCACCCGCCTCCCCTTCGCCCTCCGCAACTTCTCCGCCCGCCCGGTTCCGTCCCCGCTTCGCCCCGCGGGGCGCCGGGCAGGGCGACGAGGGGGCTGGGTGGGAGCGAGCGGCCGAGCCTCGCTGCTCCCTGCGCCTCGGGGACCCTCGGGGCGGTGTCGCCGCTCTCGGTGCTGCGGGGGCAGCGTTAGTGGTTATAGGGTGGGGGGCACCTGCAGGAGCCGGAGCGGGCGGGGAGCTCGGCAGGAGGGAGAAATCCGAGCGGGTTTGGCTGATAGAGGGTGTATCCTGCAGCTTTGTGCGCCGCGGCGGTGATGCTGGGACTGCGGCTCCAGGTAGGGTTAAGGTGAATTCGGAAGCTGTAGCAGCAGGGTGTTGTTTCTACCTATTCATTAAATAGCTGATAACATCTAATTTTAATTGGATTTTCATTCTCCGGTGTGATTCAAGAATAAGGACACGTGCGACTTCATTCTGTCTTGTTACTTCTGAATCTATTGTATTTTACGAGGTAATAACACAAGAAGTTCCTTCACAGAAATACTCGAAATATTAAAGAAATCCAGAGAGTGTGTTGTGAAGGTTCTTGAAGGCTTTTTCTTCTTTCTGTTCCAGTGCATCAGTGTCTTGGATCCATGTGTCAGTGGGGCTGTGACAGTGTCTTTCTGCTGTGATAGTGGAGTCTTATCAACACTTAAAATCTGTCATTCTGAATTTCTGATAATGTAGTATGGAAATACAGGTGTTGATTAGCATGTGTATCAGTAAAGCAGTTTCTAGATTGATCTAATACTCTGTTCTTTATTACCCTTTCCGTTGCCAAAATCTGTGAAGTCTGTTTTGTTCAAATTTCCCCCACCACTGACACAAACAGTTTTCTTTCTTTGTGCTCTGTTTGCTTGGACTTTAAATATAGCTTTACATTGCTGAGTGATGTCTGTAGCAGGCTGTGGCAGAAAGGAGTATTGGACAGGAGACATTCAGTAATGAGACCGAGGTGACTGTTAAGGCTGGAACTTGAATCCAAACTTGGAAGGTTCCACCTGACAAATGTCTTTGTTTAGCAAGGTGTGTTGCTTGGCAGAACATATCTTCAGTTCTGTGTGGCCAGTTTGAAGGCAAAATCCTAAACCACGTGAATAATGCTGTTCTTTGAAGTAGGAACACTTTTTTGTCTGGTATACAGAGTATCCCCTTGCTGAGACACAACCTTTTGGTAGAAGAGTAGATAGCTTTTTACCCAAGCCTCATGGTCAGATTTCTTTTTGCCTATATAAGCTGTCAGAGAGTAGTACCATAGAAAGAAGGAATCCCAGAATCTGCTTTAAAATATCCTTGTCAAGAAGCGCCACGGATGCATGAAAGTAAGGAATGAATTTGATCCCATCTGTTATACAACTTCTATTTGTCTTCAGTGCTCTAGATTTTCTTCACTGTTTGCAGTTGAACTGGTGCCACCTGGGGCGACGGATTACTGAAGAGATTGTCTTTTGAAATTCTCTACCTCTTCATGGGAAACTGTTCCTGCAGGAACCTCACTGACTGTGGAAACGTGGTGTTAGCTGGTTCTTGCATACATAGCTATCCTGTCCCCTTCTCTGGGTTTTCAGGGAATCTTAGTGTCAGGATAAAGAGAGAAAGGAAACTGTTATTTTTTTTTTCCCCCTATATCTTTCAGTAGTTATATATCTTAGCAGAATAATTTATTTTGAAATGCAATGGCTAAAATGTTACAGGAATAGTTATATGAGGAACTTTCTTCATGGTGTCTGTCATTTGCCTTCTAATGGAGCTTACTAGATACCTGGAATTAATGCTGTGGAGACATAAGAGGGGAGAACAGTTGTATTGCAAACTGCTGAATTACTGAGTAATACGGTAACAGAAACGGACTGTCATTTGGAAAAGCATATGTAGGGGCCAGTTTGGATTTCTGTAGCCAGTTAAGCATGGTACGCAAATTCAGGTCTTTTTTCTCTCCCTGTGTATACAGAATACAGATAAATTGCAAACAGACAAAATTACAGCTTACATGCAAGAAGTCAGATGTGATTTAAGCAGTCAGGTTTTCCTTCCTATAAACTTGGTCATTTATAATTGTGCCTACAGTTTTAGTCATTGATGTAGAGGGGCTTAAACTGTGAAGAATGACTCCTGTCTCTTAAGGTAATGTTAACTACCCTGAAGTATGTTATAAATCAATTTTATGAGACTTATTTATCTTAAGAATGTTTAAAAATATATCTTCAAAGCTGAAATATTTTGAGTGTTGTCAGATTGCATCTCATGGATTATCAGCTGTTGAGCAAATGTGCCACAGGCAGGGTATGCACCCCGAGTGAATGCAAGTGCTGAATCCAGTCAAGGTGTGAATGTCAGTGCAACAATCCTGTGTGCTTACTACCAGGATGCAGAGAGTCAGGCTGGCAGTCATTTTGGTCACGCTGAATCCCTCCGAGTCTATGAGCACTGCTTCAGAGGTGATGAGAGCGAGGGGACTGGAGGATAAGAAAGAAGCTCTGCTTGAATTGGAAAGAATTAAGTGGCAGGGAAGGTGAAACATTTGCACTGCTTGCTGACTGTGGCACCTGAAATATGTTCATCAGTTGGGCAGAGTAAGATTTATTTCAAGGTATTTTCCAGCTGTAAATGGTGGCCATTTATATGCACCTTTTGATATTCTTTAATTTGCATGTATCAGGAGCACTTATAAATAAATAGATAGTCCTTTTGCATACTTTATAAATCTTCGTTTAATATTGATCTGTGGATACATAACCTTAAAAGCATTAATACTTTCTTCCTAGTTATTGTGGAAAATTTAAAACCTCTGACTGCCCTGGGCAGAGAATTCTGCCTTTCTTTTCATGTCTATGAAGACAGCAGCTTATTTGTTTGCTTTTAATTTCAGGTTTTCTTATAAATTCACCTCAATTTCCTCCCTTCTGTTATTCAGGAATGTTCTCTCCAGTGCAACAAGTTGGCTGCTGCAGCTGGCAGAGTTTTTCAAACTGTCTAACATTTGCTGAAAGTAACAGGCTCTCTTATATAGTCGCTGTTATACATTCCAGTGCACACTGGAGTTATGTGCATCGCAATTATATAAACAGCGGAGCTTAACAGAAACCAAGAACATACAATGATCAGTTTTACAATTGACTAGGTAAAGCTGAAAGTATTTTTAGTTACAGTGGCTTTTCCTGTATCCTCTGTCCCCTGTGGTTTTAATTGCATTCTCCTTTTTAGAAATGGCATGTTTTCTCTTCTGTCATGTGAAAGCCTGATGCACAGAGAATACCTTCACTGTGGAAATGGTGAAACTAATCACTGACAGCGAATTTAAATGCAAGTGAAATGGTGCATTATTTTTGTCTTTTGTTCCTGATACAGTAATTTGAATTTCAGGGTGGTTGTAAGACAGTTGTAGACGTGAGGTAAAGGCTGGCAGTGTCCTGCTTAGTGTGTGTGTATATGGCTTATGAACTCACATCTGTCATTACAGCCTTTGTCATCTGGTTATGGCACAGTCTTCATTTACTGTTGCTACTGAATGACATGGTCTTGGTGAAATGCTTAGTAATTTATTTCTGGTTAACTCTGGAAATGTTAATACCGGCCATCAAATTGTAAGAGGACTTTTGGTACCAGACTTTATTTTTTTTGAGCGTTCTTTTTACACTGCTTTCTCAGCACCTAGAAAAAGAGTTTTTACGTTTATGGTAACCACACTATTATTGCCTAATGTGTGTCTACCAGGAAAGCTTGTTGTTTACCTTATTTACACTAACCTAATGTTTCAGTATTGCTCTGGAGGAATGATGGATGGCTGTCCAATACACAAAATTGTTGTGGAGCTAGGAAAAACTGGAGACTAAAGATCTCTGAAACAAATTGCTGATGAAGAGCTCTTTATCAGGGAGTGTAGTGATAGATTGGGGGAGGGATGATATTAACCTGAAAGAGGGGAAATTAGGCTAGATTTTAGGAAGATATTTTTTTCTTGTGAGGGTGGTGTGACACAGGAACAGGTTGCCCAGAGTAGTTGTGGATGCTTCCTCCCTGGAAGTGTTCAAGGCCAAGTTGGATGGGGCCTTGAGGAGCATGATCTAGAGGGAGGTGTCCTTGCCTGTGGCAGGGGGGTTGGAACTGGATCGTCTTTAAGGTCCCTTCCAACCGAAACCATTCTATGATTCTATATTTATGTACCAACTTCAAGTACTGAAACTAGGTCCGTTTTTTTTTATTATTATATTTATATGGGCTGGTTTATTTTTATCCTTTTACTCCTGTTCAGTGGAAATGCTTCATGGTTTGTGGTCTTGTTTACTAAGTGTTTGGCTGCTTCTTTGGCTTATGTCGACAGCACTTGGGATTCCCAGGTGGTCTGTGTGTAAATAGTATAATTGGGTCTGGGACAGCTTAGCTTGTGAGATTGAATGCATTCAGTTTGGTGTGGCGGTAGCTGCAAAAATAACATGCCTTGCAAAACAGGCCTTCTGTCTGCCACCCACACCAAAACCTAAAGCTTGATCCTGTAGGCAGTTAATATGCTTGTCTGGAAGGCTGATACCCATCCGCAAATGCTCTACCTGAATCAGTGACCACCAGGCAAAAAAAAGTTTTGTATGGGTAATCACTTTATGTAATAAGAAGATGCAGCAGAACACTGTCCTAGATACATTTTTCAGAACACTTTTTACTTCAGACTGCAAGGCTTAACTGTTCCAAATAGCAGGAGGCTGCTCTGTGAGCACGTTCTGTTTGACTGGCATAGTTCAAAAGACTCTTATATTCAGCCATGAGGCAATTCTGGTTCTCCTTCAGTACTAGATGATTAAATTAAATGGAGCGTTAGCATGAGTAAGTTTTTCTGGTGTACTGTATGAGGGAATAGACGAGTTCCTAGGAGCCCCACTTGTAAATTAGCTGACTGGAAAGCCCTGTTTCTGTGACTAGTGGTTCTACCAGTTAACTTCAAAAGTTAGATCTAATTGTGTATGCTTCCAGTCAGGTGTGGCACTGGGTGATGGCTGGTTCTCCTTTTTATTATGGCAATCTTCAGAGTCACATCCTCACAGGGAAAGGGAATTCTTGTTTTTTTGTGTTGGACAAGAAAGGTATTTGTTTTGGCTTCTGATGTACAAATCAGCTTGCTTCTGCTGAAAAAAAAAATAGCAGTCCTTTTGAATTCTAGCATTGCTAGTCTGGAAAAATGAACTGTAAGAAGTAAGAAGAAATATATTCATATTGTTTCTTTTAAAAAAAGAAAACAGCCACCTACCCATTTAGTATTCCTGAAAGTGAAGCTTCTCAGGCAAAGTGCATTCTGGGCATGAAAATCCAGTTCTTTTCTTTTTGTTATATTTGCACCTTTTATGTGCTGAGACATACAGTTATTTGAAACTGTTCCTTCTTAATGTGGAAGTGAAATATGTAACTGGTAGACTTCATGAGCCTTCATCGTAAAGATACAATTGCTGACCTTGTATAAATACAGATCATACAAGACAAGGCAGAGTTATGTCAGGATTTCTTATGGATAGAAGTTAATTGATTTAGAATTCATATTTTCTGCTCGTGTCTATCAGTCTTTTATGGGGAGAAGTGGATTTGTTAGCTGAACAGGCAGTTGAATTGTAATGATAGCTTTGATTTTTTGTTTTGTTTTGTTTGTTCCACTGGGTGCTTCTTGTAGAAGATAACTTGATATTTGTTCCCACATGCAACTGGCAGTAGTTACAGCCTCCCAAACACTGAAGTAGTACAAACACTGAAGTAGTACCTTAAGTGCTTTAATTGTTTGCATCTTTGCATATGAGTTCAGAGCCAAATTACTTAGCAGTAGTAACAGAACAACAGGACCTACTTGGTGTCTCCTAGCTTTAAGTTTGGGGGAGGATCTTGGAATAGCTTTCTACTAGCCTAATGAAATCCAAGTTGTTTTCTTACCTTTTCTGAAGTTTCTGAGTTTAGCAGTGTTTGAACTTGTTATGGAGAAACTCCATTGTTCTGTAACTATGGCTTCTTAAACACGGGGTGGAATTGTGTCCTGGGAGGGAAATCTGTGTAGGTGGGAGTGGCAGTGAAATCTAGGAAATAGAAGTGTAAGAAACTATCAATTAAGACCTAATTCTTTGAGCAAATAATGTTATATACTATTGATCATAATATTGTGTCAGATTTTCAAAGGAATTCCAGTCAAACTACTTAAATAGCTGCCAAAAGTGAGGCTTGGGAACAGATGTTCTAATTGTAGTCTTAAATTTTTTTGACAGCTCTTCAAATAGCTGTGGTGTGTCTCAGCTTTACAGCAGAGTGTTTTTGCAGGGCTTATGGCTCTTGCTTTGCTTCTCTCCCTGTCCCTAGTCCAGAATGGGCCTCAGGTTGCCCCCATTACAGTCCTATGAAAACTCATGCTCTAATAAACATGTATCCAGCTGGGCAGCATGGGAGAAGAAAATGGGTTTGGATGGAGAGGACAGCTGAGGTGAGGAATGATGGCAGTTAACTAGGAGGAGGAGCAACTTACTTTGAGCTGAAAGCAGGGAAGAATATTAATTAGAATGTGGGACTGAGCTGGGGACAAGTTGTTTAAAAACTAGTTAAGTAGTTGAGTTGGGAGCACTCATGGAAGGTTTTGATCAGGTACTAAGGGAGTGTGTGGGAATAGTGCTGCCTCTCACTCAGCATCTTGGGGATGTCAAAGGAAGTGGAGGATTGCTGGACAAAGAAAATAGGGTGAAGAGGTAATGGGGAGAACGCTGGACAGGAGAATGAAGAGTAGCAGTTGGGATTTTGTAGGGAAGGCAGATAGGTCTTGAGGAACTCAAGACAACAAGAGTTAGAAAAACTGTAAGGAAAAGACTACAGTGAAATAAAACATACTGAGTTTTGTCCACTACCACTAGTAGCCAACATGTCTTCACAACTTCAGTTTAATCTGTGTGTCCAAGTGGTAGAAACCAGTATTGTGAGCAAATGGTTCTGATTCTGTTCACGTGCCATGTAGCTACAAGGATTAATTGTCCAGGCTCATCTCCTAGTTAAGATTCTATACTTGGCCTTTTCTGTTAGGCTGCAAAACAGTGCTCAAAAGTAAAGAAGCTGGAGAAAGAAAGCAGCCTTGAATATATGACTGTATGCCATTTCTTCCATTAGGACTCTTTATGCTCAGGTGAAGTGGCTGGTGCTACAAGTGGACAAGTGCTCAATACTTTAATTTTTGTTGCTTAACACCTGCTTGCTCTTGCTAGAGTGCTTCAGAGATGCAATTAATTTTCTCTTGGATAGTCTGGTGCTGCTTTCTGTATAGTTACCAGAATGGTCTAGTGAGATGAGGAAGTGGTTTGCTTCCTATTTCACACATGAGGGGCACAAAGAAGAGAAGTTCAGCTAGTTTTGTTTGGTTAGAAATGACTGGAACCTGCATCTTTTTCGACTAGTTTACATATTGCAGCCACATCCCCATCAAAGCCACTGCTTTTCTCCTGCTGTGATTACATTTTAATATTGTAACATCATAGTTGTTTCTTGTGTTGGTTCTCTCCTGTAGCTACCACAGCCATATTGGAGAACACGGCAGTGCTTGTGGTCCCTCTGTTTATTGCAGCAGAGAATGGCCATTTCATTTTGTCAAAAAGGCAAAGTTATTTCTAGTTTCTTCTAAAGGAAATGTGTTGCTTGCTCAGAGAAATAAGCAAAAATCTGGCGTTGTGTGACTCTCAAGAACTCGTACTCTGTTAGGGACTTCCACAAACTGTTGGTGTTGATGCCAGTGGTGATGTTCCCTGCATTCCTTAGCTGTACTGTATTCACACAGCCTTAGGGCCAGACTGCTGTGTGTTGTAAAAAGATGCCTATTTCTAGTGTATAAATGTTGTGGAAATTCAAAGTGGTGGGGCAGCTTTATTAACAGTTTAGTGGGCAATGGATTCCTTTTTCTTCATTATTGTGAAGGAAGGAGGAATGAGCTGATTTTTATTTTTCAGTTTGGCTTCTCTGTTGTCCACATTGCTGTTTAATTTGACAGATCGTTCTGTCCTTCTCTAGCTATTGGAAGGTTTTTCTGGTTTGTAGAGCCTTGTGGCTTCTTAAGTTTCTCTTTAGAAGAGGAACAGTATCAACCAGTGTAAGAAACATAAAGCTGCTGTTTCTTTTGTCATTAGAAGAAAGGGTAAAAAGCCTTTGCTATACTTTTCTGCTCTTTTTTTGTTCCTCCTACTAGCTCATCACTTGAAGTTTTTCTTGGGAGCTTCTTTTTTAACATAAATACTATGAATGAAGCCTGTGGTGGTTAGAAAACAGTGTAGTATTTATAAAAAGAAGAAAGTGTTTACTTCTGGGTAAAGAAAAGAACAGCAGCCTCTGCTGATGGAGCTGTGGTTTTTTGCTTTTTGTTGCCAGGTCTACTGTGTTGGCTTATGTTCGGTTAATATTTGGCTGATCAGCTTTGTAGCTAGCAGGACTAGGAATGTTTTTACTGTAGGTTAAATTTGGTGCAAACTTACTTTCTGTTGAAAGCTTTGCATTCATTGGTAGTGAATCTCTTTCAGGGTCTTAAGATGGAGGTTTTCCTCTCCTGTTATGGAGGGGAGTGGTCGCAGGAGCGTATTTGATCTGAAAACTCAGTCAATACTCTGGGCTTCTTAGAAGCATGGCTGGCTCCTTATGTTATATTGGGTATGTGATGAACATTACTGTTCAAACTTGAGGAACTTTCATGCGGAAACAGACACATAAAGATTTTAAACAATGAGAGCCTCCGGTGCTGTTTTCTGGCCTTAGGTAGGCTTTTTGTGTCTTTAGTTCTGTAATCTGTCAGTGCTGCCCACCTTCTATGGGTGGATTTATGCAATTTAAGGACCTTCAGTTCAAGTAAGAATTGTAGGGACACTTTATAGAAGTGCAGCACGCTGAAGCATGGCTGCGTGTGGGTGAGTCAGGAGAGAGCTGGGAGCAGAGCGCTAAAACAGAAAAGGAAGTACAGTCATGATAAAACTCAGAGGTTTTTCTTTTTTTTTTTTTTTTCCTTTTTAAATAAACAAACAACCATCTGTCTCCAGAGGATGGGGATGGAATTAGTTGATACAGTTTGTATCTTATGAATACGCTCTGTGCATGTAGATTTTTATATATGTGTGTGTATATATATCTATAAAAACACATGCTTGCCACTGTACTTCCGTTGTGTATCAGCACCCTTGTCGGTATGCATGGCTATATTATAACTCAGTTCAGTACTCAAGTAGGGCAGTTTATATCCCAGCAAATATGAGCTGATGTAGAAGCCACATGTAGTTTGAGGTAACTAATATTTTAATTGCTGTCCAGAATACTTAAGTGTTTTTTCAGCCTCTATTTTGGTATACACCAGTGATATAGGCTTTGCTTATGCTCTTGTTCCATCTGTTGAGGGCAGATCCCCTCTGCCAGGGGACAAGCACGCATGCACTCACTCATCAGGGCACACTATGTGCTGCTGACAGTTGTCAGGAAATAAAACATACCGAGTACAATATAGTTCAATTTTCACAGTGTGGTGGCTTTACAGCACTGCCAGAATGATTCAATGCCACTTAATTTTGTTGTTGATGTATATGCATTAGCTTCAGAAAAAGAACTAAAAATCGCTTACTAACTTAAAGTAATTTATGTTTAGCTTCCACTGTTACATAGCTTTGACTTTATCAGAGAACATGTTGTCTTTGGTCTCAGTATTTTTGTATGTTAAAAAAAAATTGAAAGCCAAATGCTTTCTTTAAAATGAAAAGCACAATTGTTGTGCTTAGAATTGGTCTGTTTCCTGATTCTGATTCAGTGTTAGAAAAAAACAGCTGAATGTATTTACTTTAGTCCTGGTGAAATGCTGTTCTCGGCAAAAGGATTGGGCGTGGGTTTTTTTATCACGTGTTGTAAATGAGCGTAGATTTAACAATTACAGATATTTCTTAGTAACATCATCAAAGGAAAAATAAGCTATTTTATGTTTATACATTAGAGTAGCTTTTTTTTCCAAGGACAGTGTTCAGTCTTAATCTGAGCTGGTGTTACAACTCATCTTTGTAACTTCAGAGAAAAAAAAAAGACAGTGAGAGAAAACCTTGTTAGAGAAGTCTAAGTAGTCAGTGTATTATAAATAGTTTGAACTCCCTGTGTAGTTTTTTTGTTTGATTTAAGGATGGTTTAGTTAAGGTATTCTTTTTCCCTCTTGCCCTAGCGAGTCTTGGAGTACAGATTTTTACACTTCATCTGCTGTCCTTCACTGAAGGAGGGCACCCCAGGCAAATATTTTTTCTCTTACCAACCTGTTATTCTGTGTAACATCATCTCTTCCTCACACTGTTGGATGTGCTGTGCTTCACAAATTGCTGAGCCTACTGTTACAGGCCAGGCTGGTAATGGAAATGTGAAGACTGTGTCCTGCCTGTGAGCGGCGTAATAGGAGTAACTGGAAGGTAGGGTTCATGCTTTTGTTTTATGTCTGATCAGATAGTTTCACTCTTATTCCTCTGTCTCTTCTAATCCTTTTTTTATTTGGCACTTAAGTAGAAAGCCCTTCTTGCTTGTACTTCAGGAAATAACTGACGTAGGTAACATTCTTTGTGCTTTTCTTTGTGCTTTTTTCTCAGTGCTGGGTCCAGCCCTGTTCAATGTCTTTATCTACGACCTGGATGAAGGCATTGAGTGCACCCTTAGCAAGTTTGCAGACGACACTAAGCTGGGTGGAAGTGTTGATCTGCTGGAGGGTGGGGAGGCTCTGCAAAGGGATCTGAACAGGCTGGACTGCTGGGCTGAGACCAATGGCATGAGGTTTAACAAGGCCAAATGCCGGGTCCTGCACTTGTGGCACAACAACCC
>WAAB01006762.1:293342-355309 GCA_013389865.1 Piaya cayana
AGGGAGGTGGTTGATTCACCTTCCCTGGAAGTGTTTAAGGGATGGGTGGATGAGGTGCTGAGGGGCATGGTTTAGTGTTTGATAGGAATGGTTGGACTTGGTGATCCAGTGGGTCTCTTCCAACCTGGTTATTCTATGATTCTGTGATTCTATGATTCTTGCTTTGACTAACCATACTTCTCTGCTTTATTTTCCCCTGAATACTTGTAAGAACAGATTATTTAGAATAACTGCTACTAATAGTTCAATAGTAGAGTAGCTCTTTTTGCTAACCTAGTGCTTCTTTCATTTAGAATCATTAATACTTCTAATCATCTCTACAAAGCTCAGGCTAGAACTGCCTGAAAAGTAAATTGTTTGAGTTTTGTCTTTGAAACAACAGTCCCCTGCCCCCTTTCTGTCTGAGCAGATTCAGGAATCCTGGAAGTGTGCTCCTTAGGGGGCTGGCTTTCAGCAGTCTGAGCAAGGGGCCAATCGGGCCAGGAGTCCAGACAGGTTTCATTTGAACAGTGCTTTGGAATTGGGGATGGCTTGTTTCCTCTTTCTACTGTGATTCTCAGGGTTTCTCAGTACTTGTAACTGGGGCAGGCAGCGTGCCTATAGTAGCCTGTTTTTCTGACAAATACTCCTTTTGGGTCTGAATAAAGTTTACGATGCAGAAACAGACCTTCATTCTTTGTGCAGAACCATATGCACTACTGTCAACCTTTTCAAAACAGTGCTTCCAGAAGAAAAGAATAAAATTCACTTCTGCAGTGAAACTGATCTTCAAAGTCAATGTTTCAAGCTGCTTTAGTATGTTTTGAGCAGTAGTAGTAAATTAGCATCTCCTAAGCTTTTTTCATTAACTAGGATGAGTAGTGTTTATCACAGGCTGCAGATCATACTTGTTGAGAGATGCAACTCTTATTAATGGTTGCCTGATATTGCCTGGGACTTCATACTGGTATACATTTGTAGTTCTAGAGGATTAATTCTTAAAATCTGGCTGGGCTTTTGCAGTTTGTCTTCAATGAGTTTGAAAAAGGTGGTCTTTTCTTATACAGGTGGGTCTGCCTCCCCCCAGTTTTGTGCTTTCATTATGAAAAGAAAACCTTTTGAGCAGGTTTGTCGCTGACGCAGTAGCTTTGTCCTCAGCCTGGAAACATAGGGGTTAGATTCTGTTTTGCTGTTGCACCTGCACCAACTTATTGACAATGTACCTTGCAAAATGGCACTGATTTAATTTTTAAATAGAAGTGATATGGGCTTTAAATAAGCTGTGTTACAGTTTTAATAGCTAGCAAGACTTTCAGTCACAGAACTGTCCCACGCTTAATGAGACTTGCACCTTTTACTATTGACTTGCATGTATTACTTTTATCTAAACCTGTGTTTATATCAAATTAGTTTGTATTGAGATTGAAGCATTATATGAGGGCCTTTTCCCTGTCTGAGCAGAAAGGATGGAAACGTTTTGTCTAGTCTGTTTGCCTGGTAACAGGGAATCAGTTATGTCTGCTTATTGTATTTGTAAGATAATTATTACATTTGCATTTGTCTCATTGCCCAGCTTCTAACTCACTGGAAGGCATGGATAGTAATGCATAAGATAATGTGTAATACATAAAATCATAGATGAGTTAACATAAATGTACTATTTAAAATATATTAATATAAAGATATATTTAAACTGACATTATTATATAATATGTGATATGTGAGTTAGTGTTTGTTTCACAGTCTAAGAAGTAGAGTATGCAATTTAAAGTTGTACTGGCAAAAACTGTTCCAGCAGATCTGGGGTCTTATTTCAGTGTCGTTGACTGAGGTGCTCTAATCCCAGTTGTCTAATTGTTAAGATCATGCAAGTGTGTAACATAGATGACTTGAAGAGGTCTGTGCATTTCAGTGTGACTGCATGAACTGTAGTAGTACACTGCATAAATAGAAGTAGATAGCAAATGCTTGAATTTACTTATTTTAAGTTTTTCTTGCCCTGGCCTGTGTACTGGTTAAGCTGTGCAAAACAGACTTGGGAAGCCAGATTTCAAACAGCCTGTGGGGTTACACTAGTTTTAACCAAGGAACTCACCCATGTTAACCCAGTCGTATTTGTGTTGGTACAACAGAAGAAACAAGACAAGAACTGTTTCTTCTTCTGGCAGTCATGACTTACAGCTTTTATCCCAGTATATTTTATTTGAAGTTTTAGAGAAACTGATGGAAACAAATACAGAGCTTAATTTTATACTGACCTTGCTCTTTAGGTGTTCTGTTGTCTTTAAAGATAGTTGAACTTTTCTGCTTTCTCTTGTATGTGAGGTTTTTTAATGCAGTAATTTAAAGGAATTTATTTGCACTAATTCAACCCTCAGTGTTAAAGGCCTTCATTTATCTCTGGAATCCTTTAGCAAAGTTATCTGGCTGTAAGGAACACCAGATTTTGTTTCTGATGGGAAAAAATGTGTGCAGTTCTGTGGTCTGGGTCACTACAGAAGATGAGCCAAAGAGCTGAGCTGGGTTCTGTGTCAGTGCCGTATATTGTCTTGGATGCAAGGCTTCTGCACTGAAGATTTTTTTCTTTTAACATGATTTGTTACCTTTCTAAAAGGAGACCTAAGGATGTGACTCAACCTAGCAGAAGGAAGGAAACATGAAATGTAGGCTGTTTTCCTATTCTGAACTTAAATCAAACCTTTGCAGAGGGCTAAGTGTTGTTGCTGAATAAATGTAGAACCACTGTACTGGGCCTGGAAAATAGGGAAAATGTAGCTCTGTGTGTGTTCTTGGCTTTATGAAAATGACATTGTGATTAATGACGTCTTGTAAGTCAAACAAAAAAGCAACCTACCCTCTATTTTCAATAATTTAACTTGAAAGGAGTGTGAAGCCCTTTCTTCCCTTTCCCCCTTTTCTAGGATGTGGTTGGAAAATGCTATTTATCCTTGTATAAGATGGGAGTTGGAGATGGTGGGTTCTGGTCTACTGGCACTGTATGCAAACAAGTGAGGTGTGGACAGGAGGAGTGCTAGATCTCCATTTCTGTTGATACTTGAATTGTTTTGTTGGTTTTAGACCTGCCTGTGGTTATGCCTTTCTAAAATGAAAAATCCAGAAGAATTTGTGCTCAGGACACAAAGTTGAAAGCATGAATAATTAAACTTTGTGTTTTATGGTAGACTTTTTTTTTTGTCTAGAATAGTGTGCTGACTAAGGAAGAGAAGATGCAGAACCCAAAGTTTCGTCTTCTATGTCATTTGCTATACAGTTAGTGTCGAATGGACTTCCTGTAATCACAGGAATAATATCTTCTTCATAGTGATACTGTGAGAGTGGATTTTTTTTTCCCTAGACTTGAATATGTACAGTGTACTGAAGTACAGTTTTGTAATAAGCAAACAACAACAGCACCCCAAATAAATCCCGAACCATAAAAAACAACCCACCCCACATAGCATAACCAGTGGTCCCTGTAAGCCAGGGGAGAGGCTTGCATAACTGTACAAACAGTTCTCCTGGCATTCATTGCAGCTGAGGAGAGTGGAAATCCCCAGTGTGTTGGGGGTTGGAGCAAAAGATTGTGGTGTGATTGAGTCATGTGATGGATGGATGATCAGAACTTCTGCACTACATGTATACTCTTCATCTGTTGTGCCGCTTGATAAATCTACAGTTTCAGAAATAGGGTTAAGTGAGGAAGGGGAGACCTTCTGGAAAGCAGAGGTGAAAGGAGAAAAGGTAGCAGAAGATGGATTTTGTTAAAGTTGCTGTATTGTTGGCTTGATATTGGATTAATGGTTTGTTCAGATATCACTCTCAAGAGTACTGTCACCCAGGGCACTAAACATTAGCAAGAGATAAAAATCACAAAGGTTCTGAAGAACAGCATTACTGTAATGAAGGATGGAGAGTTATAACCAGCCAACCAAAAACCCATCATACCATCACTGCCTTTTTCTGACATTTGCAGACACTGGATCTGTATGGACTTCAGAAATCAGGCAGGTCTGTCCCCACCTCCCACCACTGTTCCTCAGGTCCCATCCCGATGATATTTAAATGCTCAAGGCTCAGGACAGTGCTGGTAGTCTCAGGAGTGCTGTAGTCAGGAGTGAGGAGCTCCGTGGGTAGTGAGAGTGAGCTGATGTCCGGGTGAGAGATGGCTCTGCTGGGGCTACCAGGCTCCCCAGGCATGGGGATGCTGCTGGGTCCGTCCTGGCAATCCAGTAGCATCTCCTTGGAGAGTGGAAGGTTGCTAGGTGAATGCCCAACGGCTTGGATGTGAGGGGCAGCACAGTGGCTGTGGGCATTGCTGCCTGGGTGCACCCCTATGGGGATGGCCATGTTGGAGACGCTGAGCTGTGCAAATTGTTTCTCTGTGTCCTGGTGATCAGCAAATCCTGTTGGCAGCACTGGAGGAGCTGGGGTGCTCACTCTCCCCTGAAGGTGTTGAGGTTGGCCCTGGTAGAGGTTCCCAGGGGCTGCCCTGACCAGGGAGGTCTTGTAGCTCTGAGGACCCCACAGGAGAGCAGTTGGCAGACACGTAGTGCTGTAGCCTGGCATGGAGGTCGCTGGTGAAGGAAGGTTGGTGTTCATCCATTGAATAGAGAAGACACGCGGATCAAAGAGGCAACCATGCAGAGCCATCTGCAGACCTGCACAAATGAGAGGAAGCTGTGCTGGGCTGGGGGGGACTCTCCAGGAGCACCCTCCGACTCTAGGACAGGCATGTAGGGAGCTTGTGATTTGGGCATTCCCTGCAGGGTGAACTGCTGTGTCAATGGGACAGGGTTACAGACTTACTTATAGGTGGTGAAATGGGAAAGATGGCCTTAAGTATTTGGGTAACTTATACTTTGTGTTTACTGGGCAGGGGTGGGGGCAGGGATGCTCGCACAGGGCTGCTGAACCCTCATGCTGAAAAAAAAACCCTACCAGGAGGACAGGGGTGTTGGGGATGCTGAAAGTGCTGGAGCAGATGGGGGTGCCATACCTGCCATGGTAGCTGGATGTGCCACCCCTGCCATGGGTGCCCAGGCTGCGGGAAAGAGCTGCTCCTGCTCGGGCAGTTGGCACGAGTTGGCTGAGTCTGAGAGAGAGACAGGAGTGATCACTGGCAGTCACTTCTGCTCTTGCTCTCAAGAGCATCCCCAGGTACTGGGTGCCTGGGTCAGCGCTCTTACCTTGGGTATAGGAGGCTTGAGGAGGGACAGAAGGCTGAAGGAGCTGGGGCGTTGAGGGCACCTGGGGGCTGCATGATAGGAGCTGCTGTGCTGGTGATGCCATGGATCGTTCTGCCTGTTGGCTCCTGAGGACTCTGGTGTTGCTGGCTCTGACCTTCTGTTTGGGGGTTTCCTAGGAGAGCATGTTGGGGTTCCCTGTATTGTGTCCCGCCCCTAACAACCGCCCTGGGTCCTCATGGGGAGGGAAGGGGATAAGTGGAGTCGAGGGACCCCTGCCCTTACAGGCAGCTCTGGTTTGCTGTGGTTGCACCCATAGGCTGCAGTTGCCTTTGGCTAGATGCCTTGGTTAGTTCCCAGAGCTGTGGTATAACTGGTATTAGTGGGATGTGATGGAGTGAGTCCTGTGACTGGAGTACTGGGATGGAGGGCTACAGGCTGTCCAGGGAAAGACAGGCAGGGCAGGCGAGGTGGGGGTGTCACACTATATATAAGGGAGATGTTTGATTGTATAGCCCTTACGGTTAGTGGTGTTGTGGTTGAGAGCCTCTGGATGAAGATTAGGGGGATGGAAAACAAAGATGATGTTGCATTGGGTGTCTACTAGTGATCACCCAGCCAGTGTGTGAACACAAAGAAGTTATACTGTAGGCAACTAGGAGAAATCTGAATGGCTAGTCCTTGTCCTTATGGGATATTTCAGCTTCCCAGGCATCATCTGTGGATACTGTGATGAGCAAGTCAGGGAAATTCTTGAAGTTTGTGGAAGATAACTTCTTGTCACAAATACCCAGTGAGCCAATGAGGAAAGGTGCCCTCCTGTACTTGCTACTTATGAGAAGAGGCCTCTGTGGTCCCCCACAGCACCTCTAAATTGAAGAGAGAGGGATTTGATGGATAGACTGTTTGGTGGGTCAGGAGTTGGTTGGATGATTGCATTGAGAGAGTAGCGGTCTCAATGTCTGAGTAGACATCAGTGAGGAGTGGTGACAGTGTATGTATTGGGACAAGTATTGTTCAATATCTTCATCTATAACTGTGGGATTGAGTGCATCCTCATCAAGTTTGCAGACAACACCAAGCTGAGTGATGTGATTGGCACACTTGAGGGAGCAATGTCTTCCAGAGGGATTTGGACAAGCTTGAGAAGTGGGCCTGTGAGAACTACATGATGTTTAACAATGCCAAGTGCAATGTCCTGCACTGGGTCAGGGCAACCCCTGGTGCCAATACAGGCTGAGGGATGAAGGGATTGAGAATAGCTCTGTGGAGGATGACTTGGAGGGGGTACTGGTGCAGAAAAAGCTGGACATGAGCCAACAGTGTATGCTTGCAGCCCAGAGAGCCAGCTGTATTCTGGGCTGCATCAAAAGAAGTGTGGCCATCAGGTCGAGGAAGGTGATACTGCACCTCTACTCCCCTCTGGTGAGACCTCACCTGGAGTACTGTGTTCAGCTCTGGAGCACTCAGGACAGGAAATACATGGCTATATGTGGGTCTAGAGGATGGCCACAAAAATTGAGGGATGAACAACTCTCTTATGAGGACTGGTTGAGAGAGTTGAGGTTGTTCATCCTGGAGAAGGCTTTAGGTAGATCTTACAGCAGCCTTCCAGTACTTAAAGCGGGGCTACAAGAAAGATGGGGCCTGTAATGATAGGAAAAGGGTAATGGTTTTAAACGAAAGAAGGTAGATTGAAGCTATATACAAGGAAGATTTTTTTTACTCTGAGTGTGGTGAAACACTGGAACAGGTTGCCTAGAGAGGTGATAGGTGCCCTGTCCCTGGAAACCTTTAAGGTCAGGTTGGACAGGACTCTGAGTAACCTAGAATTGTAGAATGATTTATGTTGGAAGAGACTTTTAAAGGTCCAACCTACCTGCAATAAACAGAGATACCTTGAACTAGTCCAGGTCGATCTGTTTGCTTTGAAGGTCCTTTCCAACCTAAGCTATTCTGTGATTCTCAGCAGTAAGAGATGGGTTGGAGAAACCTGTTTCTCAATGTTTCTCTCATCTGGTGTTTTGTGTTGGCTTTGCATTATACATTCATGGACTGAATTGCATGTTTTCATCTCGTTTTGTTAAGGATTAATAGTTCATCAGAATCAAGACGACCAGTTTAGAGCAATGTGGTACAGGTTAATTTTTTGACTTGAGAATTTATTAATCACCGATGCAGCTTTCAATCTCCTTCAGCATCAGTAAATAAGGAGTTGTTTCACAAACATGTAGTTGAACTTGCTCAAACGGTAAAATTGAAATGAACTTTTTTCTAGCTAAAAACTGTGAGCAGTTTTTAGCCTAATCTGAAGGTCATCAAAAGGCAGTCAATAAGATGCTCTTGAGGAAAGCTGGAATTTCACTTGCCCTTAGATACTGGTTATGCTTGTTATTTTATTGTGACGCTGTGCTGCTAGTGAATGTAGCCTGGAAAAATGCAGGGATACCTATTGCTGCCGGTTACATTGAATGTCCTAAAGATCAAATAAGTCCTACCAAGAATTGAGCAGAACATTCCTTCAGGTTCGTATGTCTTTCAAAACTATTGTGGTTCTGATCCTTTCAGAAGTCTGTCCAAATGTGACTTTCCTCCGCATTGCAGTTATTTAAGACCTTGTTTTACTGACTTGCTGTCTCAAAGCAAGCTTCAGATCATAGTATTGTTTGATTGGGAAGGACCTTTGAGATAATCAAGTTCAGATATACTTGTCCACTACTAAACCATATCCCTGAGCACTTCATCTACCTGTCTTTTAAATACTTCCAGGGATGGTGACTCAACGACCTCCCTGGGCAGCCTGTGCCAGTGTCTGATAACCCTTTTGGTGAACAAATTTTTCAGGAGATGATTAGTAGCCTCCCCAGATGGTTCTGACAAGCTGTTTTAGTTAAAGGTAATTGAAGGGTTTAGCTTTGTAGTGGCTTCATACTTGCAAAGAAACCTACCCAGAATGCTAAACTACATGTTGATGTAAATCTGGCTTAAATTCTGTATGTGACCAAACCAGTAACTTTGCAAAAGCAGTATTTGCTAATGACATTTTTTTGCAACTTAAAGGGCTTTTGTTTGCTGAGCAGCAGCTTTTTGTGCCTGTGTATAACGATGAGCAGGAAATGATTGCTGTTCAGCTGTACAGTGAATTATTGTGCTAGCTACTGTTAAAATAACTGGCGTGGTACTGTAAATGGTGTCTGGGGAAATGAAAAAAAATTTACGTATTCCAGCAAATTCTTTTTGCTGTCATCTCTGTTGCACACTGACAGTGTTTGATTCTTTTATATCTCAGTGTTGATTAAGCACCATTTGGTTAGATCTGACTTTAGATGGCTGCGTTTAGAACTATCTCATGAGAGTGGACAGTCTTTCTCTTCCCATGTTATAGCTGGAAGCTATGTTCAGTAAAAATACCAGGCTCAGCTATATGAAGGATAGGGTGGATTTAAAAAAAAAAAAGCAGCTAAACCAAAGCTAACTGATAATACATCTCTGGCCTGTAAATTCTGAAAATAACACAGTCTTGCTGCATAAGTGGTCATGGTGGTAGAACTGATTTTTCTGGGGAACTTCCGAGTACTTAAGTCTTGGTACTGTTGCTGTCTTTAAAGAGCAAGGCAAATGGGATAGAATTCTTTCTTTATTCTTGGGAGTAATTGTGTTTAATAAGCCTGCATAGTAAAACTACTGGATACTGTTACATACTCAAACAGATGTGTTGTCTGACTATCATGCATTTTGACTTTGAGGACTGTGCGTTTTTGGGGTCAGAATGACTCTGAAGTGCAGTTCTGACTCTAACCTACCAACAATAGTTGAGGTTGTTTTTAGTGCTTGATCAGAAGAAAGCTGTGAGTCTATACAGAGATTAAATCCTGCAAATGCCTGATAGGCAGGACCCCTCTGTTATAACACAGAAGTTGATGGAAGTTTGACTCCAGTAAAAAGATAGACTGCTACCTAACCCATGACTACAGCTGCTCTATTGTAACCACTTACAATTCTCTTCTCATTTTTAGCATGGCTCTAACTGTGTTCCTGGCACGACAGCCTTCCTCCCCTCCGGTTTTTATAGTGTTGTTGTTTTTAATTTCCTGCTTTTTCTCACAGCAAACCTTTTTGTGTTGTACAGCAATAGAAGCTGTATCCTCCTGTCTTCCCTGGGAGATAATGGGGACAGGTGATAAAGTGGTTAATATTACCTCTGACTACTGTCTCTGTGTAGTATCTCCCTCTAAGCTTAAATAAATTTGCAGCAGTCTTCGTCAGTGTTTATAGTTCATGATGTTCATTTTCAATTTTAGGTTTTAAAGTCTAAGTATCTCAAGGCTTTTCTTCTGACAGCATCAGGCTGTAAAGAAGTGGCAATGATTCTTACTAATCCAACTTCAATAAACTGTTGTCACTGACAGGTTACTCATGGGGAACCTGAAGGGGTTATGTCTGTAGCTGTCTTACAAAATTCCAGCAACCTTTCTGCTTTTAGATAGCACCTAAGGAAAAGAAAAACTGGCCATTCAGGGCAACTGATCTTTCTTTTGTGGGGAGGTGAAATGGGCGTTTTCAGGTCTGATAACAGAACAGATCTTTAAGCTAGGAACCGCTTTCTGTCTTGAAAATACCTTTTAAAGGATATCCTCCATCAAAGTTTTGAAAGCAAATACTTCAAATAAAAACTTGGAGATAAATATAATCTGTTATCTTTGTTACAAGCAATCTGCACTGTCAGTGTGAATTAAGAAGTACCATGAGATTTATTGCCTTGATACCTGCCTTTGAACTCTGTGCATTTGTGCCGGTTTATTTAATATTAGTTTTGTTTGTATGTTAGAATATAATACTGCTCTCACCCACAAGGAGGTATTTAATTTGCTCATTTTACTCTGCAGATGCTTGTTCATATGTGTACAGGAGGATAGCTTTTACAGTTTGTTATGCTATCTAAACATTGAAAGCATCCAGAAATGTCATTCCTTGATTTTTATCTCCTTTCTGCCATGGAAAGGAACAAACTGCCAAGACTATTTTGCCAATAAAGGATAGTTTTCTGCATTTCATTTTGAGTATGGCTATATAAAGGCAGTGTAAATTAAAGAATGCTTTAAAACCCAGAAGTACATTATTCTAGACTGACAGAATAGGTATTAGGTCTTGCTTAACTTCCCCTTTTAGTCAAGTAATAGTGGTAGGCTGAAAGCTTGCCTGCACTTAGCCTTAATAAAGTACAGCTGTATGAATGAATGTTTTGAATAGTTCTGAGTTCAGATTTATAAGAACAGGGCTGGTTGCTACAGATAATTCTTCATTCTCCCTAGCACCTTAGTTAAGTTTAAAGTTGACTTCATATTTGAATTATTTGCCCATGAAACTTTGGATGAGGACTTGCTTTCACATACAGTTTTATCCCAGAGTTGTATTATTTTGGCCTCGTCTCTTTTCCTCAAATAATTGTAGGGCAGTTTTCTGCCTTTATTAACTAAACTGAGCATCTGGAACTGCTTGCTCTTTGCCTTCAGAAATGGAAAAAAAATATCTGTGCATATGGACAGGTTTTAATTTCTCTTAACTTAAAATAGTGTCTATTTTAGTCTCTGGGTATCTGTTTTGTAAAGAGGGAAAATCAGCCTTGCTTAGAATTTTTGAAAGCGGAAACCAAGACTTAAAGGTCAGTCACTTGAGAAGTGCTCATTTTTCCTCAAAATATCCAGCTATGTGTTTTTAAAGGATAAACAGGCCAGAAATAAGTTTTTGCTCTTCTGCACAGGGATTGGTGTTTATTATAGCGACACTTAAGTGTGTTGCAGTGCTTCTGAGGGCTTTATTCGTTTGAATATTTCTGATAACAGTGCCTCCACATCAGAGGAGGGTGAGTAAGCATGCTGCTTGATGGCTGCTGAAATTTGCTATTGACAGATTCAGAATCATAAACAGTGACACAGATGGTATAGCTTATTTGAAACCTTGGTAGTTCCTAAGCTTTCAAAACATTTAATGGTTTTAAAAACTTTTGGAGAGCTCTGATTTCTGATTAAATGCAGCAATAAATTCAGATTAAGACAGGAAATTATTATGTTGTCTTGTAGTTTCTGACTGTCAACTCATGAAGTCTACTGATGTGGCAGAGTGAAATTTAGAATAATTTCTGTGTAAAGAGATGTAGAATTGTTCAGGGTTTGTTCTTTGCTTCACTTCCCCCCAACCCCAGTGGAAATACCTGAAATGGTATAGGATGTGAAATGTGTCCCATATTTAAGCATTTTGTTTACTTAGTAGGACACACAACTGAACTTTGATACACATAGATTTTATAGTATGACATCTTGACTCAGTGTAGCTTTATTTTAGAGCTTTTGTTTTGTGTGGGTGAGACAACAGCTTCATGGCAACCCAGTGTACTCTAGAATTACAGTGACTCTGGATTGAAAACCTTACCATCAACAGAACCTTTCAGAGGGGTAGAATAGATCAGGTGAATCCATCAGTGGGTTGGTCTGTTTGGAGGGGTTTTTTGTCCCCCTCCGGACTTAAGTGTACTTCTGTTTTTCAACTTTTGTGCTCTTGAACTTCTGTGTCGTTCTGAGTTAGCATGAGTTCTTGAGTTTGGGTGCCACGGAATGATCCCCTTTGCCATTTGCCTGCTCTTACCAGACGTCTCAAAGGAAGTGAAGTTCTCTATCTTTGGCCTTGTTGGAGTAAGGGCTTATGACAAAAAGTAGAAAGAGCTGCAGTTGGAAAGAGGTTGCTGCTTTTAGGTTGTAGCTTTTATTGGCTCATAGAAAGGTTTTAACTGTATTTTCTGAAATAAATCTGTTTCAGTGGCTTGGCACAACCCCAGTGTACCTTTTTGGAACAGTGATCCTTGACATAAGTGAGTGCTGAAGCAGCTCTTTCCTATTATGGACAGAGTGCTCAGTGGCAGAAGCTAAATGTCTGTAAAATACTGCTTAATAAATCTTTATCATAATCAAAACTTTGATAGTGTGTATACAGGGGGTTATGATAGTGAAAAAATTGCTTCCGCATAGTTTAATTTCCTACTGTAACTTGCTTTTGTAGTGCTGTGTTTGTGTGCAAAGGCAGGGAATGAGGCTCAAGAAACTGCCTTAGAAATACGGGGTTTCTTGCAACAAGCATGAATTAATTCTCTTCTATGTCCTTTCTGTGTGGTGCTGTTTTCCAGTACCAGTAGGATGTGATACCATCTAGGGAAAATTCTGTATGCTTTAAGTGATTTTTTTTTGACGCCAGTTCTTGTGGAAATTGTACGTTTTATTTGCAGCTTTCAAAGTTAACAATGAAAATGTAGCTGCTAATATTCTCTGCTATTGCTAGGAATGTGACATTGAACCCAGAGTTAGAGATACCGCCGTTCTGAACTAGCTTTGTTTCCCTACCTAGGGTCTTTGAGAACACTCTTCTTCCGCATTCTCATGAACTCCTCTGACTTTTTCGTGTCTGTATGTTTTATTGGTTGTGTCATAAGTGTGGTTTTCGTGATCTTGGAAGATACTCTGGGTGACCAACAAACCAAGAAACTGGTTGTACTTTTCCAGGGGTGGTTTATTCTTCAGACTCTTGATAATTTGGTAGATCCTGTTAATGGTTTGAGTCTAGCTCTGCATCATCAAGACCACAAATTTTTCTTAGAATCTGAGGCATGGCAGCAGTTTTTTCTTTAAGTTCTGTTTAAGTACACCTGGTAGAATGTAAATTGTACTCTTACCCTCATTTTTTCTCTTAGAAGTTTATCCTAGTGCAAGTTCAGTGTTGCTTCTTAACGGGTACTTTCTAACTACAGGACATCTCATGACACTCCTCTGTAGTAATCCCACAATGACCTGTGTTGCAATTGGTTGACTTGAATGACAGTTTTCCTCAAGCAAGTTATGTTTAACATGTGCATCTTTTCCTTTTTTTTTTTTTTTTAACTTATGTTTATATGTAATCTCTATAAAAAGATGACCTGATCAGCAATTTGGAACACCTGCATGATGTTTTTTTGATTCAAAATACCCAGCACAAGATTTTAAGGGCAGAACTGTAATCAATATAGTGAAGTTATTGTTTGTTATGTCCAGAATTATACTGGACAATCTCAATTAGTAGTTAACTCTTTACTGTTTGTAAGGGTGAGGAAGTTCATGTTTTCAACAGTACAACAGTAACTTCCATTATTTTTCAAGTTGGTGTATAGAGATTAACACAAATATTAGCCAGATAGGAATGTCATATCTGATTTTTGGTCTGCACCAGTTCAACAGCTTCTCTTGATAGTTTGAATTAGTACAGAAATTTCAGAGATATTCTGCATGTGCGTGTCACCCAGTGTATTCGCACTGACTGCCTTGAGGGACACTAAACAGCCTCCTCTGTACTTATCTTCTTCAAGACGTATCCAATGCTACCCTTACCTGCTCTTGCTGTAGCAGAATTCAAAGACTGCATACCTGGCTGAAGCCCTGCTGTGCTTAGTGTTGCATGTTTTGCCTCAGTACAGATAAGAAATTGAGGTACAGCAATGTTTATTGCCTGAAAGCAAATAAGTCAGTAGTTAAAAGCAGGGATCAAATGAGGGTTTCTGTAGTTACTGCAACATTAGACTGAGTTTCTGTAATTGAATAACTCCTAATAAAACGTGGTTTTAAGATAAAAGAAAGGTTAGTAATTCCTTGTGAAACTCCTTTCGTTTCTCTGCAGTTGTACATTGAAAGTAAATCCAAGTGAAAACCTTTCTTTCAGATCTGGTAGATTTCAGTTGTTGCCGGGTTTTTTGTACTGTTTTTGCTGATAATTGTATTTTTATTCAAATAACTGAATTTCCACAAAAACATGAGAGATAAGAGGCCCAGAAGGCCAATATCCATTTCTAGATTTGGGTGATAAGACATTGAATAAGTTAATATTTGGTTTGCTATTAAATCTTGGAAAACCAGATTAATTTTTAGTGAAAGACAAGCTACTGAAAACCTCTTGATCAGCCTAAGGGGTTTTACACTGTTTATGAAGTTGCTTTGCTTGGTTTTAGTATACTTTGTGATGCTCATGGCAGTACTGTACAGCAAAGTAGTTTTCTAGTTTAGCCACAGTGACAAGCGTATCTTTATTAATGAGCTTTATCATTATGTAAGTCTTCTCTCTTCCTCTGCCTTGTTTTTTGTCATATTCCAGTATACAGAGATTGCTGGCAAATGTCTGGTATGTTGGGAAGTTCCTGCTATAGGAGGTTCTGCTGTAGGAACAACCATAAATCATCCAGTTCTTTGGCAGTGTCTTTGCCACATGAGATGTGCCTGATAAATTGCAGAAGTTCATGAATGGCGATGCAAATAATTCCATAGTAGGTAATGTTTGTTCTAGCTCATGCTATGCATGATCAGCCTTGAACTAAACCCTGTCTGTCCTGTAAGTTTCGCTTACTCTGAGACTACTTACAACAGAGATGATACAGATTTCTGCAGTTGTGCTGAGTGAACCCGAGGCCAAGAAGACTTTAATCCATCCTCTTACAGCAAATAGTTTAACTTCTTTGAGTGCTTTTAATTGTGTACGTCAGCAGCCAGACACGTATGTGGCAAACAATCTGTGCATCTGTACTAAATCCAACACACCCTATAGGCACTGAATCATAGCCCTCAAACAGCCAAGTAGTGTAGCACTATGTGACAGATCCAGTTTCTTCCTAGAGGGCATGTATCTATGGTGTGTGTGGACGCACTTTCGTTTATACCTGTTGCCAAGCTGGAATTTGCTTCTGGACTTTGGTACACAATTCATGTAATGCTTTTCTGTATAATGTGTTTGTGAAGAGCTCGGGAGTTGAAGGTAGACCTCGTATCTGGCTGCACAATGTGGTAAGGCCCTGTGGCTTTCTCATGGAGGAGCAACCTAAAGCACGTTGCACCTGTAGAACAACTCTCATCACATGATTTGAAAACCCTTCGCAGATGGAGTCTCTGATGTAAATCTGGAGATTGCAGAAACTCGGTAGCTTGATTTCAAGTGCAGTTACTCTTTTTAGTGCTGTTTATTCCTGTTATTCCATTACTCTTGAAGTTGTCCTAGGACTTTGTCTCACTGCCTGCAAGTATGTGCCATGCTTGTATTGATGATACTCTTGTATGTGTTTGCATTCACTTGCAGACTTGACAGCAAGTGGATGAAGGGATGCTGCTGTATATGCATGTCTGTTGGAGTTTTACTTATGTACAGCAACTTTGTGTTTACGGGAGTTATGCTAGGCATGACTCTACCGTGTGAATTTTATGTGATTATGCGGATTTTACGTGGTACAGTGCCTTTGTTTCATGTATGTATGTAGTTTTGTTTTGTGGCTGTATTTTGTCATGGAAAGGACTACTTCAGGATCTGTTAGTCTTCAAGTAAGATTTTCTAGCCTTCAAGTAGCAATAAAAGCTTTGCAGTGTGACAGGTCCCTAAATGAAGTAGGGGCTATTTCTTCTGCTTGACTGCTGTTCCAAGGTAAAGTTTGATTTGAAAAGGATGAAGTGACTCTTGTTGCAGTCTCTAGAACATATATGTGAGTATTTGAATCCTGGTTTGTTAGCTCATTTCAGGAGAAAAACGTAAGACTTGCTCTTGTGAGTCCAGAGAAGAGCAACAAGGCTGGTGAAGGGGCTGGAGAACAGGCCCTGTGAGGAACGGCTGAGAGAGCTGGGGTTGTTTAGCCTGGAGAAGAGGAGGCTGAGAGGAGACCTCATTGCTCTCTACAACTACCTGAGACGAGGTTNGCTGGGTATGTAGAAAAATTGTGTTCCTGTTTTTGACCGAGGTTGTTAACATGCACATTAAGTGTCGGAAAAATGCCTCTGGAGATGATGGCATCTGCAAGGACACTTTGAACAAAGATCTTGTGCTCTCTTGGTACAGACCTAAATGGGAGGGTGTGGGAGTGTGAGAATGGCTTGGAGATCATCAGATTTCCAGTGCAGAAAGAGGAGTCCAGTTACCTTTAATATCTCGCGAGTGAGTAGCGGACATAAAAGCTGACATAATCTGCAGACGACCTTCTGATGGTGAGAATTCTTACTCAAGGTCTCAAACATAAGCTCTGCAGCAGCTTCTTTTTTTTTAAGTAGACATTGGATCCTGAAAGGATCATTCAGACTGTTTAAGCTAACAGCTTAAACTGTTTATGGATCAGATAGAGAAATTTAGATACCATAAACATGTCTCAGAACTGGAAGTAATGCCTGCCTCTCTGTGGACTTAGATAACAAGCTTGTCTAAATCCAGGTGATTAGGAAACAGGAAAAAAAGGGATCTGCTGACCATCTATCCAGATCTGTGGCATCATAGCATCCTTCTTCCCCTTCAGATTTTTTAAATGGCAGACTCTTTGGCATAATAAACTACCAAGTGTACCATAAGGGAAACTGAATTCTAACCTCCCTTTGAGGAGCCTTGAACTCAACATCTGCTTGTAAGCCAGGCTCGTGCCTTGTTCAGCTGAAGCTGGGACAATCTATGTTTTAAAGGGTGGATCAAGGAAAGACTAAAAACAGCAGAACCTGATGAGAGAATTTTTATAGAGTACGTAAGTCTTCAGGTTTAGTCTTTGCTTACAATAACTCTTCGTCCAATTGAAATTTCAGACTGTTCTTGGAGTAGTGTTATGCGGCTTCTCTTGTCTTGTTACAAGCCTTAACTTATTGAAAACTATGTAGATTGTTCATAACTTTGACCATTAAAGCAGACTCTTCAAAAAACATTCCTACTGATCTGCTGGTTCTGGTTGCACAGAGACCTCCTTTTACTTGTGCCTCTGGAAAGTAGAAAAATTAGGACTTTTCTACAGTATTTCTGCAGTGTAATTCAGTCCCTTGGTCAGGCGTAGCATATTCAAGGAGCAAACATTTTAACTGAGATCTGAGGTCAAAAGATATGTGGCATGTGTACTTCAGAATGAAGGAATCTTCCAGGTTGTGCCTGTTTCTCTGTATGGCTAAAAGTTTACAACTCAAAGCATACATATCAACAACTTGCTTCTGATGTCTGATTGCCAGAATTATCAGAGCTTTTGCAAGGATTGTGTGTTGAACTTCATAAGGTTCCTGTCCAGGTCTTCCTGGAGGGTAGATTTTCCCTCTAGAATGTCAACCTCTTTCCTGAACTTGTTGTTGTCTGCGAACTTCATCAGATGCTCTTAATCCCAACATCCAAGTCACATCTAGTCAGTGTGTAACTGTGCGTACTTGCCCTTTTCACCCTGCTATGGAAACATGTTCCATAACTAATCTGGAGAACATCATTCAAGACTTGCCTCTTCGTGTTCGAGTCGAGTCACTCTAAGGACTTGAGTCATTCTCAAAGGAGTTGCTCTGCTTTAAAGGGGAACTGAAGGAAACTTTGGTTAAGATTTACACCCTGCCTCAAGTACATTCTTGACTTCCCATTGTCGAACAGTCAGTCTTTTATATTAGAGTATTCAAATGATTGCAGTCAGTACAGTTTCACTCGCACTTGCACATCTGTGTTTGAAACAGAGGGATATGGTTGTTGTATGGTTTAATGGAATAGGTATTTAGTAGTTCTGGTTCTCTCTTTTACATAGGAGCTGCATTGTTCCTACTGCTGCATTTACAGTAAATACAGGCATAGGCTCCTGAGCTCTAAAAAG
Organism: Piaya cayana; assembly: GCA_013389865.1. Taxonomy (NCBI): domain Eukaryota; kingdom Metazoa; phylum Chordata; class Aves; order Cuculiformes; family Coccyzidae; genus Piaya; species Piaya cayana. The sequence goes on from WAAB01006762.1 coordinate 311,139, forward strand.
CTGGGTGAATGGAGGCTTGACAGTAACAAATGATGTGCTGTCAGTTAGAAGTGTGAGCAAACTTTCCTGGATCTGCAACACACACTGTTCCCAATTGTAATTAATAATACTTTTAAAAATCTCCTAAGATTTGGTCCCTCTAATGCTTAAAGTTGTTTTGAAAACTTGTATTTTCATGGGAAGTTGTGCAACACCACTGAGCTCAAAATATCAAATCTGGTGTTCAAAAGCTGAAATAAGTCACTGACAGGAGAAAAAGTGTTCAGAGTTGGAAATACTTCTATGACTTTGGAGTAATTAACAGAATTAAAACTGAGCAGTGTTCTGTTTGGTAAGTTACACTTAAATGAATGTGTTATGTTGGACTGATAATACAACCTGTGCCAAAAGTTTTCTGTAGGGATAACGGAAGGTTGTGCATGAATCTTTTCCGTCTCTGTCCTTGCAACTCTTAACTGGACAATCTTGATTTATACAAAAAATTAACTTCTAGTACGTTAATGTGTTTTGATGCTTTCCATCTCAAACCAGTGTAGGTCGCATTGAAGTCCTCTAACTGATGTTCTGGTGAATGAAGAAAATACTCTATTTTCAACATGAAATTACTTATCTGTCGGATTCTGTGGTGTTACATGGGAGCAGAGCTGGGCAGTATTCTGGAAGCAAATAGTTACAAGTTTGTCATGTGTTACAGCATTGTTATGAACTCTGTGATGTACAGTTGAAGCTCAAACTATGGAGTTTTAGTACCACCTTGATCTTACACTGTCAGATTCATTGTTGTCCTGAAAATAAAGGTATAAGAACTCACCTTTTCAACTCTGTAGAAGTAAATTGCTGGATACTTTTTAATAGCTCACTGACCACCAGTTCCTCAAATTAGAGGAGAATTGCTTTTTCAACTGGAAATTAAAGTTTTGGCAGTATATATTGGTGAGGGAAAAAGTAGTCTGTCATTTTAGTGTAAGATAAAATCTCAAACTTTTATTTACCATAGATCTATCTTTATACATCCTAGTATTTATAGATCTGCCCATTTTTGTGGGACGCTGGATATTTTTACTTTCTACCTCTTGTTTTCATGGCTGCATAGTAATGGAAAGTAGTCTATCAGAAGCTCTGCAAGGATTATTTTGAGTGGTTAGTTTATGTGCTGCCTTATGTCTGGCATTAGAATTCTCTATAAGCTACCATCAGTCTTCTGACGCTTGGTGAACTCTATGGATCTTTGTGATTTTTTTTAACTTATTTTGTATGTTTTTCAGGTATGTCTTAAGCTGTTTATGGGCTGTTGTCACTGTCAGTCTGTTGGGGAGTATACATCACCTTAAATCCCCATTGCTGTCTCTTCAGTGCTTTCTTTGTTTTGGGCCAAGTGAAGTCAAGCACAGCACAGATTGTGTGGAACGTGATTTTAAATGTAATTCATAAGTATTAAGTTGTGAAATCTAAGCTTCTCTCTCTCTGCTTTTGAAGATGCTGCACAAGTTACCAGTAACAGAGGAAGTAAAATGGCATCTCAGACCACCCCACATAATCACCTCAGTAGTGTCATTGGGAGGGAAGTATCTGACTGGAACAGGGCAGAGAACTGGAGTGCAGATTATTGTGTCGGCAGTTGAGAGTCAGTACAGAATTTCAAGGGATACCTTGACTTCAGTTTTCCTCTACATCTCAGCCCTGAGTCATCCCTGTTAACTGATGGTAAAGACATACAGCCAGCTCTGACACAGAGCTTACCTAGGTTTTGAATGGCAGTCTTGCTTTCGTGGTGGCAAAGGCCTGGAAAATTATTTAAGATAATCTGAAGCCCCTGCCTTGGAACTGCTGTATCCGGCAACAACTGGCTGTTTTACCACAGTGTTTCAGCAAACTCTCTCAAGTGAAATACACTGAATCTTTCAGTAACAACTGTAATCCCTGTGTTACTGACTTTACCATTCTCTGCTGATAATGTACCCATCAATTAATTTCTCACAAGCATTCTTCCCTGTAGCTCAATTGAGTGCAGAACTTAGAGGCTTGAGAAGCTGTGATTCTATGTGTTGAAACATATGCCACAGAAAGTCAAACACTGATTTACTGACGACTCTTTGTGTCTTTATGGTTAATAGTTTTCTTGAGCATAAATAGTATAAGGACAAGATTTAATCAAGTGCTGTACTTCAAAGTTCAATTCCACCTTCCTCTTAAGTGACAAAACTAAGGAAGTAAGGGTTGCTCACTTAACTGAGTAGATGAAGTCTCCCTGATTTATCAAGAACAAGTAGGTTTATTGTCTGCTTCCTTCTTTGTGTTCATCCTTCTTAAAAGCTGTACCAGCGCAGTGTGTGGAGGGCAAGCAAGGGTGTCTTCTGAGAATGGACTTACTGTTCTGTTGTTTACCTGCTATTCTCTTTAGCCTGTCAAAGAAACAGTGTTAATTTGCTCCACAGCAGTCTATTGAAGTAAAAAAAAAAGAAATCAATTTTTGAACAAATATTGACTGAAAACTAAGATGACAGTTTATTTTTCTCAGCTGTTTTATTTATACTGTAGGTTACAGCTTGGGAATCCATTATCTAAGAAAAAAAACCCACAAAAACCCCTCTTCACAGGTTTTGTCAACTGAACCAAATTAATCTAGAACATATATAAAGGACTGTTGCCTTGAAGTTGGGGATGCCTTCCACAGGGACCACTTCTTTGCTGCTTTCCATGTGTGACCCCACTTTAGCACCCTCGACCTTTTTGATGTCCACTGCTGCCCCTTGCTCCTGACCAGCTCACCTGTGTAGCAGCCTCTTCCCAATTCCTCCTGTTGCAACAGTGCTGCCCAGCACTGGTGGATTCCAGTGTTCCTTGGCATGAGGGTGTTTCCATGGTCCCTCCAGCCCACTATACCTATTGCTGTTCTGCCAGATTGACTCTTCTCATCCAGAATTGCTGTGCAACTCTAGCTGCTGGCACTTGCTTCCCTCCAGGTCTGCAGGAGTGGGTTGTCATGAGACATGCTGAACAGCCCGAAGACGGAGCATTGCAGAGCTGTGTGGGACTGCAGGGGCAGAAGGGTCTCCAGCAGGCTTAGGCGCTGCTCTCAGTAGAACAGAATCCTATGTGCTACATCAGGTGGTTATGAGGAGGTTTAAACATTCCAGTTTGGCAGTGTGATGATACAGGAGTTGGTCTGGTGTAACAAGTTCTCCATTTAATGAAATGAACAGTCATGCTTCAAAAAAATCCATTCTCTTGATACTGAGTCAGAAGCTTTTCGTAGTGTATTGCAGCAGGGTAGAAGGAAGTATTTTTGTTGTGAGTATGCAAGGAAATTGCACATGTTGCAATTGCACAAATGGTTGCTCAGCCAGCAGAATTTTCAAATCCTATTACCAGGCTGTAGGCAGTGACAGTGCTGCTCTGCTCAGCAACTCACCAAGTAATTTGAGTGTAAGACCTTATGGTTTCCATTCAGAAGTCTTTAATGTTAACCCTACTGAGTTGTTTGGCAAGAGGATCATGAATGGAAGGAACTGAAATAGAGTAGTAGAACAACTCTGAAAACAGAGCCTGTGCTGTGATAACATAAATAAGGCATCTTGGATGTTTTTAGATTTCCCTTTCTGCAAGAAAGAGAACTAGTGCTTCATGTAACATTTGCCGGAAAAAACAGACACATCGATTTTCCAGGCACCTGCTTATCTTAGATGCTGCCTCGACACAAATTGGCAAAGGTTATAATTGACTAACTTTACTCTATTTTGGGTTTTATTTTTGAATGCTGTGTTGCAGCTGTTTGCTTCAGTGTAGCTGCAAAGAGGATTCCATGATTTTATTTAACTAAATTTTGCATGGTGATGCAGAGTCCTTGCCTTATCCTTTTCTCCTAGGTGTGGTGTTCAGGTCATGAGATTTTCTTTTGCAGAACCAGGAGGAGGGAATGGGTGGTATCTTTTGATGATAGTTTTTCACTGTGACTACAATTATCCCCCAGCCTCAGTACTGCATAGCTCTTCCCTCCACTCTTGCCAAGCTGGGACAAACCAGTAATACTGTGGCCATTGTGATTTAAAATTTCACTGCAAAGCAGCATATTTTTTGTTAAATGCTTGTTAATCAGGATTATGTGCTGTAAGAGAAGCTGCTGATAGCTGATTAAATACAAATTAATGCTGAATATTTCATGCCTCTTCAGCTGGATTTGCAATAACATGACAGGGATTTTGTATTTCTAAAACAAGTTTATGCTAAAACCAGATGCTTTGCAGAATGTGGTTGACTTTGCTGTAGAAGCAGAAAGAACTGTAATATGAAACAGGAAGATCGCTTTAGAAGAAACCTTGAGATATGACATATTGACAGGGTGGATTCTGATGCCAGGGACAAAACCTGAAGTAGAACAACAGTGGTTTTACTGGAGACGGGTTAATTGATGACACTCAAGTGTGTAAATTAGCAGAAATCCCTGAAGCAGAAGAAGCCTACAAAACCCCAGATGAAGAAGACTTATGAACCTTTCACTACTACAGGAAGGTGCTGATTTTGGCCAACTCATCATCCTGTTACTGTACAAAAAAGGGTAGACTGTTTGCTGCATAAATCTACTCCAGCTGAACTCAAAGACCCTTAGAAGGCTTGCAATAGATCTCAGTGCCGCATTTCCATAGGAAATGCTATTCTGTCTGACTAGGCAAGTACTAATTTTTTAAACCAGAAACTTAGTTTTGAAGCAGGAAATCTGTAATCCTAGAGTAAGTTCAGAAAGATGAAAGATGCCATTGGCCAAATTTTTATCTATAACTTACGATGACGATAGTAGTGAAACATTTTGTGCAATATATATTGCATAGTAAATAAAACTTGAAGCAAGACCTACTTTTTTCTGCCACAGCTGTGTGTAACTTGGCTCAGTAGTGCAGAGATTAACTCTATATTCTATTTTGTGCTGTAACTATGTGTAATGTTACTCGGTAGTGCTGAGATGCAGTGCTCTATTTCTGTTGCTTGTGATTGTAGTTAGCTAATTGCTTTATTGACTCACAGAAGAGTTTGTAGGGATGCCTTTCCATTTGCTTGTAATGTCATTTCCATAAAATCTCAAGTGTTTTTGAAATAGTCATATTTTATTTGCATTTCAAAAGAATTATGCAGGTTCTTTGGCACTGTGGGATTAGCTTTGTCTTACCCCTGGTGCTGGTTTGTGTAATTGAAGTACTGTGTGTTGTTTATATTTAATGGGATTCTTCTATCTGTTCAGATTCTGAAGACAAGCTGCTGCATCGGCAATCTGAAGAAGGAAGTTCTCTGTTAATACCACAAGAAGATACTACCAACTGGTAAACAACACTTCCTTAGGTGTCTTTGCTTGTAGAGTTTTTCATTGTTTTTCCATAACATTTTAGGCCAAGGAGTAAAAAGTATTTTGATCTATTGAAAATAAGAGGTAGTTCATGCATTGTTGTTTAACTGTAGCTTACCAGACAAAAGGCTCAATAGCAGTGGATAATGTGGGTGTTTAAATTGTAATACAAAGTGACTGCATTCCTGTTCTTGCATCAGGAGATAAAAGACTATCCTTTTTTCTGTAGTGGGATGTTAAAACATTATCTATTTGCCTTTTCCACTGAGAGGAATACACGTCAGTGTCTTTTACTATAGAAAGCCTATTAGAAGTGTCATAGTGCAAACACTGACACTTCATATTTGATGCTTCAGAGCATGGAGGGAAAGAAAAAAGGAAACGTTGAAGTGTAGTTTAGAAGTTGAGCGTAGCTAAGCATGTTAATTTAAGTATCCAGGTGCTTTGGAACATGCTCTTAATGTGGTTTTAATTATTCTATGGATGTTTGGCATAATTTTTGGTGAAAATTATGATCATATTCATATCATGTATTTATGATTAAAAAAAGATATGTTATAATTCACAGGCATTGAAATTGATCTGTAGATTGACTTCCAGGTTGAAAATGATACAAGGCTCATCAGTGAAAGGGCTGTGACCACTTAGCCACACTTTACCAGCCTATAAGCTAAGTTGTCACCTATACTGTTACAAAGCAATCAAAAGGAAACATAGGAATTTAGGACACCTGAATATGTCTTGACATAGCCAAATCATGTAATAGGTACTGAATTTACAACTCACTTCTCAAATACATGAGAATACAAATAAGTGAGGTAGATAGCAGTCTTTGGTATGGGGGACAACATCCACAAACTTGTCAACTCCATGCGTTCAGTTTTTCTCTGTACATTACTGTATACCTTTTGTAAAGCTTGACTCCTACCCTTCTGTTTACTACTGGGAGTTGAGCTACAGGGTGAAGTAAACTTGTATCAGGAAAGGGTTCTTGGGCTGGAATGGGGTGACACAGCTGGGACCAAGGATGAATGTGGAAAGGAGTAGTCAATAAGGAAACAATAAGCTTCTATGACCCAAATATTTACAGGTGCTTTATTAATCTTCACATAACAGTTAATTTGCCTACATTTTATAAGTAATCAAGGATAACTTTATAAAGTTGTCTTGTGTAGCTGTTGCTTATAAGCAGGGTTCACGGAGCATATTAGAATACTTTGTCCTGTTTCTTTGCTACTTTGTCAAACCTAGATTAATGATAACGAAGTTTTGAAGGCTTTTAGGGGTCAATAATGTACATGTGACAGAAATGATGTAGTGAAAACAATGTTCATCTTCACATAGTCTTTTTATATGTAAAGATGACTTGGAAAGTACAGCTATTTGTGAGCAATAATTTCAAGAGCTTTGTTGCCTGGCTTTATAAAATAGCAATTCCTGACACTGAAGTGTGTGGGACTCCTTTTCAAATGCCATTTGAAAATGCATGCCCTCAGCTTACAGGAGAAGGAACCACTGGCATGTAGTATGTCCTAATTTGAAGTACCTAAGCACTCTATTATAAACACAAGTTTTGAACCATATTGTAATTATATGGTGATAATTTTTAGGTTAATACTAAACAAAAAAAATCTTATGACGTATATATTCTTATGACATATGACGTGAATAAATAATGTATGTCTGTCACTAAATTTAAGCGCATGGCTTGCCCCATACAGAAGTCTGGAAAGCTCTTTACCCTAGCAATGAGGGATCCTCTGTCCACTTCCCTCCTTCAGCTTGGATGCCCTTTCCTTGAATACCTCCTTCCTTTCCCACCCCATCAACCCCCACCCCCCCTCTGTTTCTGAGACAGAGCTTTAACAGGATCACCTTATTGAGGCTGGGCAGTTCTACAAAGTAGCTCTTTGTCTGCATCTTTGGTAAAGTATTTGTCTTAATTCATCATTTCCTTTAGGACGTAGTGCATTTCAGCTCAAAGATAGTGCTGCACAAACCTAATTTCACTGTTTTTACTGTCAACTGCGGTCTGGGAAGATGTCACCTGAAAGACTGCTGAGTTCAACCACACTTCAGACCTGACCTAGGTGCCCAGCTCTGGGAATATGCTGAAGAGGGAATGCAACACGTGAACCTGCATCCCTTGGCAAAGTGTGTCTGGGTCTTGAATGACTAGTGCCAAGATAGAAATGACAAGCCAACTGGACCTTAATGTGGTGCAGGTTAATGCAAATAGTGGTATAAGATGTGCCTGCCTATTCTATCCAGATGGATTCCTTTTCGTCTATGTTTTGGCTGTCCATTAGCACAGACTGAAGGACATGTAACTTCTTAGTGTTTTCCCTATTTTTCTTGTATTGGCTTTTTCTTGCATTAACTTTTCTTTTTCATTACATTGATTTTGAGAGTATCAGTCGTTCAGAAAAGACCTTGATAATTATCTCCTGCTTTTCTGTATAGTATCTGATAGTTACTCGTTCTTATTTCATAGCTTTATCTCTCATATGCAGCTTGAACTTGCCTGCATGCTTGAAGATTTAAAACTCTTTCCATGCAACGTAGAATTGTTGCCCTGTAATGATGATGAGGAGATGCTTTGAGCAAATAGATTAACATGTTGTGGAGTTCCTGTTCTAGCACTGATATTGCAGTGTTTGTGGATTAACAGGTTTTGCATTTTGTACTAATTTTAATGGACATGAAAACACCTTCAGTGTTGCATTTGCAAATACGTACCTGTAATTTCCCTATTATTTTTTAGAATGTTTTGGTGTGGCTTGTCTCTTAAGAGTAGCATTTGTCTGTCTGACACGTCTTCTGCTTCCTTGTGGGGAAAATCTCTCAAATCTCTTTGGTAAGGATTTTGGTCTTCCAGTGCAAATCCCTTAATGTGTTAAATTTAAGAAGAGGTGTGTGTTTCTGTTTGCCCTCATACCTGCATGCCTACACAAGGTTAGAAGTGAAGGATCTCATTCAGCAGAGATACTCAGTGAGGCCAGGTTGCACTTGTTATGGACTTCTGTATGGCTTTGCCTGGGAAGTTTATGTAAAGTCAAATGTGCTGGAAGAAATAAAAGTTTTGTTGTGTTCTGCTCAATGCTAAATGTTTCCTCTATTAAACAAGGAAGTAGATGTCAAAAATGTGCAGCTTTTAATATGTGCTTTGAGAAGGATTAATTTTTTGTTTGGAGAAACCTACGTAACCATAGAAAGTGTTGAAGTTACAAATACTTCTGAGCAACTTGGAAGCTTTCACTGCACAGCCTACTGGATGCCAAGTTGGGTAATGTGGGAACCATCAGGGATGGATGAATAATCCATCACAGCACTGTAAATACATGAAGAAAAATGAATGTCTTTCTGACAACTGAAATCACTTTTGCTTCCTGTTTGTGCCACAAGTTGAAAGCAATCTCCTTTGGTAGTGTTGCTCTAAATGCATTGCTCTAGGTTTGCCTACAAATTCTATTTGCAATTCAGCAGAGCTTCTTGAGTTGATTTGTCATCCATGTGATGGCAGGTTTGTTGAAATGGTTCTTAGTATAAGAAGGTTAAGTACTTTTGTGGTTTTGACACACTGTAAAATATTGTGGTAGAAATTCTGATCATGTTACTGATGCTCTACCAGCATGCACTTATTTTGTATTAATACTGGTATCTAAGGCAAGGAAGAGCTGACAGTTTTTTAGGCCAAAGTGAGCTATTCCCTATTTATTTGCTGTATTTTGGCTTGAGGCTTGTTAGGTATGGCTGGCTGCGATAGCATGGGAATAGATTGAGGAGCTGAAAGCTTTTGTGCAATCCTGTGGTTTTTAGACTTTAAAAGTACGTATTAGGGGAGAATGTAAATAATCTGCCACTGTTGACGCAATGTAATGCAGTATCTTTTCTCTCACAGTAGACAGAAAATTAATTAAAACCTTGACTAAAGTTGGTAGTAATCTTTAAATGATCACTGACAGGTTTTTTTACTGTAAGAATTCAATCTCCTTCAAAATATCCTTCCTTAACATGCAGTAGTCTTACTGCAACAGTTACTGGAATAAGTTTAAAAAGAAGCAATTTTTGAATCTGGTTTAATGGTTTATTTAGTAAACCATGTTCAGCTTGAGACTTCAGCCATGCTGGTTTGTTTATGAAGGTAAAACTGCTGTTTTTCTCCACCTGTAAATAATCTCGCAGGACAACATGATCTGTTTAATCCAGTTTATCCAAGGAGCCTTAAAATCAAAGACATTAATTTAATGGCTGCTTTGACTATTTGAAAAGTCACCTTTAAACAGACCAGCAAAATATGTAAACTTTTTTTGTCAGGAAGACGCTTGACCTGAAAAGCTGCACTTGTTGAGACCAGTGAGTGGACTTCTGTATTGCTTTTCATGTGGTCTCTTACATTAGATTAAGGTCAGATGTTACTTACTTCATTTCCTGACTGACAGAAGGACTTGTAAATGGTTGTTAAAGTAAATTTCTGCTGTTTGTGGGAGTTGGTTGTGAGGTTATTTGGGTTTGGTTTGGGTTTTTTTGTTTTGTTTTGATTTGGTCTTTTTTTTAACTCTGTAGGGACTTGAACTACTAACATGTAGTTCTTCAGATCTGGTAAGTAGTAAGTTTACTGCTTGACCACAAAGCAGCAGTTTTAGAGTCGTAGGATATCTCAAGTTGGAAGGGACCCATAAGAATCATTGAGTCCAACTCCCTGCTCCTCACAGGACTACTTAAAACTGAACCATATGACTAAGAGTATTGTCCTGGTGCTCCTTGAACTCTACAGATTTTATATCCTGTCCACTTCCCTTGGGAGCCTGTTCCAGTGAGTGAGAACCCTCACAGTAAAGAACCTTCTCCCAATGTCCAGTCTGGACTTGCCCTGCCACAGCCCTCCTCCTTGTAACTCATTGTAGAATTGATTTTAGAAATTATTGAGCAGGAATACCGTGCAGCTGTTGAGACTTATTATCACTAAATTATGATGCAGGAATTAAGACCTTGTTGTATGTCTCCTGGGTTTATTTCTTTTTGTTGTTGTTTTTTATTTCCTGACTGTTGTACAAAGCTGTTGAATGCACACAGTAGGCATTCCCATCCTATGTCTCTTATATTTGTTACCCTCTGTTCTCTAACAGTTGTGCATGATTCCATCTTAAATGCTACCCAACAAACATTTGAGGTCACAAGTTAAAAAATGGGTGTCATGTTTTAGCTCAAACCACAACACTTGATTAAGTTCTTCCTTTTTGGACAGCTACTGTTTGAAATGATTCTTTTTTTTTTGAGTATTCTTGTTTATCATTTCTCTTAGGACTTAGACACCCATGTTTTCCTTTGTGTTAGAAAAATCTCAAACTTGTGTTACTGTTTAGCTGATCTGAAAAGTCTCCCTACCTTTATTTCTTTTTAGTGTTATTACAAAGCTTTCCATGTAAGTGGAGCTCAAAGGGCTCCTGGGCAAGCTGGAGATGCTTTCGAGCCTTGGTGCTATATGACAGTTACTCTGACTGGAGCAGAGCTCCTCTGATCCTGCTGGACAGAAATTACTATTTGTCCTGAGGCTCTGTCAGAGTCACTCTTGAGTAGCATTGCCTCCTGGCTTGGAGGTGAGTTGCAGCTATGGAGGAGGTGCCTCTGCTCAGGCTTGCATAGTGGGGCACTAACTAGGGACCCAGAGGGGCTGGGGGGAAGGAGTTAGGGAATATCCAAGTAGTTCACTATAACCTGCTCAGCCCTCAATGTGAGGCATGTGGCAAAACTTAATGCTGTTGGTTTCCTCTGGAAGGGCTTTTCAGGCTCTTTAAAAGCTAGTCTGTGTTTTTTGAAATTCCAAATAGACGAATTGATTGCCTGTTAGCATCAGAGATGTGTGTGAAACTTGACTTAGGTCTAGATTCATCTTACAGTTTTGTCTGTTGGAATATGAACTAGGACTTCAGCTCTCAATCTCGATACTTTTGAGAAACTGGTTTATGGTTAAAAATCACTAAAACCAGTAAAAATGTTGTAGGTGGTGACTCTCCTTTCTGGTTGGTTTCTTTTCATGATAGAAGTTTCTTTCTATTCATCTGACCTAGTATAGTCCCAGAGGTAATGGTTTTACACTGAGCATAGAAATCTAGATTATAAGAAATACAGGCTTCTGCCTTTAAGTGTTACTGAATGGGGCTGGGGTTGTTCGGAGCTGATAATGCACTACTAATAATGTTGAATGGGAAAGCCCTTTTGACCTTTCCTTGTCTTACTGTTTTTTATTATGCAAGAGGATGAGTATTGCTGCAAACTTCCTGGGACAGGGTATGGTTTCACTTCTGTGATGCTGATGTTGAGTCAGAACTCAATTAAAGTCTTAAATTTTGCTGTATACCTACGAAATTATATCATTTGTATTGCTTAGATAAAAAAAGATGTTGAATCACTCGGCTGGTATGCAGGAACACTTAACAACTGGGTGTTAACAGCATAACATCAAAGAAAGCATCAACTGCAGAAAAGAAGCAATGCTGCATAGTCACAGGGAAGTCAAACATGGTGTAGGTGGCAAACAGCAATATGTAATGTAACGGTATCTAGTGTCTCTTCCCACCTTAGTAATACTTGAGTACTTCTTTGAGGAGTAAAAGCCTGATTGCTATGTAGCCCTTCAGCTCTCCGCTCGTGTAATATAGCCGGTACTAAACCACTTCAGTGTTTAAACTTATAAAGGTTCAAAAGAAACACAGGAGATAATATGCTACCAGAAATAGCAAGGTCAGTTGTTTGAATAATTGACTATTAGACACGGGGCATGCTTCAATAATGCTGGCATGTGGATTTTTTTTTTGTTTGTTTCCTTGCAGTAAAACAGGAGGTCATATACCCAGGACTGAAATATCACAGTTCTGCCTCCCATGCCACTGCCAAAAAAACAACTAGCACAAAAAAAAAATCCTCACTCCAAATTAGAAATTAACCAACTGAAAGAATTCCCATCTCTGTCCTTATTTGTCTTCTGATTTCCCAATATTTAATATTCTCAGTTGCTTCAGGAAGTGAAAAATATTATTTGGAAATATTTAAATTAATTTTCTGATTGGGTTACAAAGCAATAGCCTTGTACTTGGTCTTCCACTTGCAGCTTTTTTTTTCTATGTTAAGCTTTGACAGGGTGCAAAAATAAGGGTTATGGTAGTTTACTGTTTCCACTAAACCAAAGTAATAGCTTATTTTGGAAAAATAACTTGTGAGTCAATGAAATAGAAATTTTCATGCTGAGTATTAGTCTTGTATATGTCTGAGTAACTCCATATGCCATACAAGCAAGTTTCTCGTGTATATTTTCCCCTCTTTGTTTTGGGGGTTTTTTGGGTTTTTTTTGTTAGAAAGTTTATATGTATTTAACCTTGTCCTCTTTTTGTTAATCTTTAGTGTAGCATCTAAACTTCCTGAAATATTTTCTTCAAAGCAAACTTGGTGGCTCTTTGCTACATTCCTTTTGAAGCTGTATCTTCTGACGCCACTTTAGAGAAACTGAAATAGTGCTTTGTGGACCTCACTTGGATTATACAAAGTAATTAAAGATGCTCCTGATTTAGCACGTGGAACTGAGTTCCATTAGATGTTTGCATGAACAGTATGAAGAGCTGCAGGCCTATATAGAATGAGTTATATGAGGATAAATCCTCCTTAATCTGTGAATAAAGGGTAAAAAGCATAGTGTGTGCTTTTGGCAGTTCTCACCACAAGCTGAGAAATGCCAAGAAAGCTGTTATGTCAGATCACCCTTTCTGCCATTAAATTATGAACCTAATACGGGTTTGTGTGTAGCAAGGAAAATGAGAAATTGTATAGGATAGGGAAAGAGCCTTAGGCCAGCAGTGTACCCTCATGGCCCAGAAGACCAATGGATTCCCTGGGATGCATTGAGAAGAGTGTTGTAAACAGCTTGAGGGAGGTTATCCTTTCTGTCTTCTCTGCACTACTGAGGTCCTATCTGGAATATTGTGTCCAGTTCTGGGCTTCCCAGTTCAAGACAGACAAGGAACTACTGGAGAGAGTCCAGCAGAGGCCACAGAGATGATCTAAAGCATCTCTTACAAGGAGAGGCTGAGACGTGGGTCTGTTTAGCTGGGAGAAGTGAAGACTAAGAGGGGATCTTATCAATGCTCAGAAATATTTGAAGGGCAGGTATCAAGAGGATGGGACCAGAGTCATCTGAGGGGTGCCCAGCAGCAGAACAAGGGACAATGGGCACAAACTGGAGCACAGGAAGCACCTGAACATGAGAAACTTCTTTAATGTGAGGGTGATGGAGCACTGGGACGTGCTACCTAGTTAAGTTGTGGACTTCCAAGGTACAATTTAGCTTTAGAGGGATAAATAAAAATGAATGGGGAAGAAAGATTTGAGCTGAAGTTTTCTAAAGCTGCAGTCAAAAAGGTGCTTTTATAGCAAGCAGCCAGTACATTTGCTCTATTGTAAAGAATAAGAACCTTTGGCGGTAGTGATAGATCACATTTGTATAGACTTTATCTAATTTGTTTGGGTTTTTTTGCCATACAGATATAAAATAATCTTTTTAGGATCACTGATGTTAACACTGGATTTTGTATCCATTTAGCATTGAACCAGAGGTTCATCTGGAGATGTCCTGAAACTTCCTTCAGAACATGATCTTTGCTATGATCTATTTTTTATAGCTTAGCCACCTGTTATTGTTACAACATAAAGACCAAGTTTTATTGCTAAACATTTCTTAGCATTCTCTTTTTTTTACCCACAAGATGTGGGATGTATTTGACTTGTGGTTTTCTTTTGAACTGGGCTTACTTTTTATGTTTTAATGTGTGCCTCTTAAGAGTATGCAGTTTTTGGAGTGGTTTCCTCACACTTAGTCTGTAACTTGAACGAGAGAACTAGAGAGTCTGAAAATTGCCAGAACAGTATAGTCTTTGAGCTAGGTTCTGTTCAGTTTAGCAGTGTACAAAAATCAGGTAAGATTCATGGGCTGAGAACATCTGTGCTGTATTCCACCTCTGGTGTGCACAGAGATCAAGTTGGTGATGCTTACAAAGGGAAATCCAGGTGCAAACTTGCAGTTGGAATAAGCAATTTAAATATTTGTTCTGTGAAAGCAGCAGGGTGGATTTTGGTTTGAGGATGGCTACTAAAGCCTGGGTGCCTAGTACCTGACTTGGTGTATATGAATCCTGTGCAAGCTTTCTTTTGATAAGTGTTGTAAAAGCTTTATGAAGTAATTCTTTCTGAAGTTCCTTGACAAGCTGAAGTATCAACAGAGGACACAGAAAATAATTCAGATTCTATTGCAAAGTTGTTATCAATTCCTTTTCACTACTCAGTAGTTTCAGTTCTTAATAGGCAGAAGAACCTGAGCGTTAGAAAGCCTTCAGAATCTCTGATGTAGCACATCTTGACTGACAGTTGCCATCAGATCTGTGCTCAGACATAGAGGCTTCTTTATTACTTCAGCCAGGGTTGGGCCGAAGACATTGGATTCATACTGGAAGTTAATGGTTAGCTTTTCTCATTTGAAATCTCTTAATACTTACAAGTTAAGTGGCATCAGTTCCAGTACAAGGTGGATACCCAAAATACAGGGCTTATTCAGTGGTTAGCAGTTATTAATTTTTTTTTTCCAAGTTTCCTTATCCACAGTGATGCCAAGTTTACTTAGTGCTTCTTTTATATTTGAGTATCATTTGATTTGTGTCAGCTGTAGGCTTTTCAGTCTGAATGATGCTTGGTTTTGTTTCCTTCTGAAAATGAATGTCTGCTGTTTACCTGATTCACTGTCCATCTCTACTGGCTGTAGATATTTTTTTCCCATTTATTCAAGAACGTTTGTGACTACTCTTTACATTTCAGTTGGACTGGGATGTTAGTGTATGCTTTGGTCTTTCTCTGCTGTGGTAAAGTTAGGCTGCAGGTCAGGGGAGAGGGAATGTGTGTAGTAGATTCCTAGGTTGGGATGCATAATCTTTCTGCTGTTTGACTTCATAAAATGATACTTAAAAAAAGGCTAAGCTGTTAACCCATTGAATAAAAGGTGATTTCTATGACCTGAGGTTCTTCTCTCTAAAAAAGAGAGTTGGCTGCCTCAGAATCACAAGCCATTGAAAAAAAATGCCTGGATTTATATTAGTCAGTTTTAACTACCTATAAAATTAACATAGTATGCATGTCTCATCTTGTGCCTCTTAGTGTTCTTTCTGGTCTGCAGGAAAACTGATATTCTTTCTGGACCTGCAGATCCAGAGCTTGAGAAGCAGTCAGAAGGAAGCTCAGAAGATGTTTTTAAGATCCTCTGTACTTAACTGGGGGAACCCAGTCAGTGCACTCTCTGATCCTGATAACAGGCAGTTGTTCATTTAGATACACTTGTGTCTGAATGAAGATGCATCTGGAAATGCAAGAATTGTGTAAAGAATCCATCACACTATTAATTTCATGTATGGCCATTTGTAGTGGATGTTCACTGATAGTTTTTCACTGACTACCAGAGATCTGCAAGTTTTATTACCCATTTAAACAGTGCTTTATTATATTGCATAGTACAGTATGACCTCTGCATTTAAAATACTGTGTGGTATGAAGTTCCACTGAACAAAAATCAAATATCTGTCAGCTTGCCAGTATAAACTGAGTTGATGGCATGATTTGAGCTGTTCCTCATGGAGGCATGCTCGTTGGTACTAAAAGACAGGAATCGTATTAATGGATTTTTGTGCTAACATCTCTTTGCCTGTTATCAATGATAGTCCAACTGTGACTGATAGTTCTCAGCTTTCCTGATTGCTTCTCTTTTGCCTAATGGCTCTACTGGGCCATTCCCTTCATGAAGCCTGACAAGCTGCCTGAGTATCAGTGGCTTTTCATACAGGTTATAAGCACAGTACTCTGTCCAAACTCTTGTAAAGAACCAAGCAATTCTAGATTTTTTTTCCTAATTTTCTTATTTCGGACTTTATTTTGCAATGAGCTAATGCTGTTAGGAAACACTTTTTAAAAAGTCCCTAGACTTGTGCCACAGTGTATTTTTGTTTTGCCCATTTTTTTCCTCTTTCTGCTGTTACTTCTGTATTTATTTCTATTGCCTGGACATTCTAATGGGTTTGAACTTCTTTTTGTTTATAGTTCAGTGAATTAAGTTGGACTCTCACCCAAAATCATCTTCAGCGGACTTTCTGACTACCCCCTTTCAGCCTCCCCCTCCTCCAGTCTGTTTTTAAGTAGAATTTTTTTAATGTTCTTAAATGTTTCATCTTGTTTGATGTTTTTTTTTTTTTGAGGGGGGTGGGTAAATTAGCTGTTTAAAGTCATGTTGGGACTAAATTTGGTTTCGGTTTCCCTGTTTGCAGTATCAGTCAGTGTTTTGTTTCTGCTGGTTTGTTGCAAAGCATGAATTGAGCAGTCTGCGGGCATGAGGAGGAAATTAAAAAACATATAAAATAAGCATAATGAGAGTGTGTGAGTTTTAGGGAAGTTGCAAAAGCTCTTCTGAAGATTGTGTTGCTAAGCATATTTGTCCTGAGAAGCAGTTGTTCTGAAGCAGCGGCTGTTGCGTACCTGCTAGAGTAAAGGGAGGCTGAAGCCAGGTGGCAAAAGGAAAAATCAGATGCTACTGAAACTTAAAGAAATCCTAGTCATAGGGGGACCCTCTTGGAGAGAGTTGCAACACTGGAAGGAAAGGAGAAATAAATTTTTACAGTTTTAAGTGTTTGTTAGTCATCTTTTTGCTATGTTCAGTTCTGTGGGCTGTGAAGTCATTCTCGCTGGGGTCTCCACTCTTTCTTGCTTATGGTGCTGTAGATCTTCAGCGCCTTCTCGAGATGATATTACATTATTTCCTGTGAAGCTTTGTGAGATACTGCAATATTCCTTCTTTTTTTAAACTGCACTATTAGCACAACTATTTCACCAGCCTTAAGATGGTAATAGTAGACTGAGGCTGTCTAAGAATGCTAGTTTTCTTTGTTTAGCAAAGGATTTTCAGTGGTGGCTTGAAAATACCTTCTGTTTAGGTCAGCATGCAAGGCATGCATTTTTTAAGAGCCAGTTTGTGTAAATGAATTAATCTTGTTAGTCTCTCTCTCTTTTTTTTTTTGTATATGCAAAGTGAAATGGAACAATTTGCCACTGCTATTTTATTGCAGCCTTGGCTCTTTAGTAATTAAGTTTATTATGGGGTTTATGTTCATATGAGCTAACACAGCAGCCCTTTCCCCTAGAAATACGTTTGCTGCCAAAGACTTGTGTTTGCTATTTATTTATACACCTAGAGGTAAAATATATTTCTTCATTCTGTTTTTAAATATGTTTTTCTAATGTCAGAATCATACAGATCCATAACTGTTTATGAAGTACATCAAGCACTGTGTTTATGAAGTACATCTAGGAAAGTAGTGCAATGCCTGGAGCAGATGTGTGTTTGCTTTTACAAGGTCATGTGGAATTACACTGAAGAATTTTCATGCAAAAGAATGTATTTTCATAACCTCTTTTTCTTTTAAAACAGACTGGAGGCCAGGAACAGAGTGCAGCACTGGCTGTAGGTAAGAATTGAAACTTAACGTGCTTGAAAAAATCTTCTGATATGTAAGAAGCAATGATTATCATGTATGAAAGGGCAGAAAATTGGACTGTGCTAAATGTTAGCAGTTTTCTCTTAAGAACTCTTTTCTCTGCCCCATTTGTTTCTACAACTTCTGTATTTTCTGGTATTCACTAGGAAGTCCTAATGTATAACCTGATTGATCCTTCTCTGTAGTTAAAGATATGAAAAAATGTTGTGCATGTATTTGGATTTTTTGCTTGCATGATACCTTGTCTCACAACATGCTAATGGTTTTGAAAACTGTTCACTGGTGTGAAGAAGTCCCATTCTTTCAATAAAGACATTTTTAGTGTGCACAGAATATAGTAGTTTGGCCACATTTAAGAACTTACCCTGGAATATTGTGCTTAAATTCCTTGCAAGTTTTGAATGAAGAGGTGATGTTATGGTGGGTTTTCTTTCTCAGTTTCCTTACTAAAAAGTTACTGTTTAACTTCAAACCTTTTCTGAACCAGGTGCCTCATGCCAGAAACCAGTATCCTGCACAAGCTTGTATGACTGAATAGGTAGCATCTGCTCACCTGAAGGCTTTAGCTTTTAGTTTTATAACTTACTGCTTGTAATCTAAGCAGCTGCACAGTGTTTCTTGTGCTGTGCCAGCATAGCAAACTACTTCTGTCAAATTGGGAAGGTAATGCTACCAAACATAAGGTAGGATTTATTTCGCTTCTGCTTCTGATTAATTATCAAAATGCTCTTTGAATTCTTGGGAGCTGTTTTTGACAGATGTTTTCTCATGAGTTTTATTGACAGTAGCAGAAAACACTTCCAAGTTCTATGCCCAAAATTATTTGAATACTTCATTCACAAATTAAGAATATAAGTAATTGTCCCTTATTTTAGTGCTTGATTGATGTATTAAATGCCCATTTCATGGAATCACTAGTTCTAATGTGATTTATATGACATATTTGTAATTCTTAGGAGAGCTTATAACAATGTTGAGTTAGAACAAGAGTCCTTCTAGCCTACTGTCTTGCTAATGGGAAGCTATCCATTGCCATTCAGCAGTAGTAGCGCTTTTAGTTGGTAGCCTATACTTTTGAAGTCTTAGATAAGTGTATTAGCAAAGTTGCAGTTTGAAATAGTGCAAACTTTTATTTCCAGCATAGTGGAAACACACAGAGTAGGAGTTGCTGAACTGCATCAGACCATGGGTCCTGCTTCCTGGGTACAGTCTCCAGGCTTAAGCATCTTCCTTCTGCATGTGTGCACTTGGTTTTATTAATATTTTCACAAACTCCACTTATTTCCCCTACTGGAAGAGTGCTGGTGTAAAAGCGTTCCAGAAAAGCTAGTAAAACTCAAGAGGATGTGAATGGTACTGCTTGCAGAAGGAGGAAGGCTGTCCAGTGAGCAGCTGTGTAGTGCGTGGCAAGAAACTTCTGTTTTCTTTGAAGAAGCTGTGAATCAACAGTGTTTTGGGTATTAAAGGGAAAATGTTTGTTTATAAACCAAAGTAGCGGTGTGTGACTGTTGATGCTTTCACCTGTTCCAGGTGTGCTGAGACAAAGTGGCTGCTAAATGTTTAACAGCATCTCAAACCAGCTGGGAATCCCCAGTGTTGAAAGGTTTGAAGGGACTGGCAGAAGCCTTGCCCAAGCCATGCTTTCAGTAGAAAAGCACCAGTAAGGTAACAGTGGTAAAGATCTGGAGACTATTGAAAACTTCAGTTAAACTTCAAAGAATGGGGCAAACTGAAATGGATGTCGCTTTCTGAATAAGGTTAAAACTTGAGGAAAAGCTTTGTTCATTAAAACTTAAATGTTAACAGATGCCTAGGGAAGAGCGCAGACAGGGAGAGCATATATTTACACATATCTGCCCTTACACATATCCCACTGCCCCGACCATGCATGGAGAACATTCCTTGGGTTCCTCTCAGGCTTTAATATGAATTTGGGATGGGAGCCGGCAACCCCCCTGTATCTCCAACCCCTACCCCCCCAGCTCTCAGATTGTTGTTTTACCTCATGCAGTGGACTCTACAAGCCCTCATTGCTCTCTATAACTGCTTGAGGGGAGGTTGTAGAGAGGAGGGAGCTGGGCTCTTCTCCCAAGTGACAGGGGACAGCCAAGAGGGAATGGCCTCAAGCTCCGCCAGGGGAGATTTAGGCTAGAGATTAGGAGGAAGTTTTTCACGGAAAGGGTCATTGGGCACTGGCAGTGGCTGCCCAGGGAGGGGGTTGGGTCACCTTCCCTGGAGGGGTTTAAGGAACAGGTGGACGAGGTGCTGAGGGACATGGTTTAGTGATTGATGGGAATGGTTGGACTTGATCTGGTGGGTCTTTTCCAACCTGGTGATTCTATGATTCTATGATTGGTAGTTCTTCCAGTGTGTAAGTATTTTCAGGTCAAGTGTTTTTGACCTGGATGTAATTATTAAATGTATTCAGTGTTCTTTAGTGGCTATCCATTCTGCATATGTACCTGGTATTTCCCAAGAACTGCTGTGAACTCCTTGTGAAATTATATGACATAGAGTGTAGATTGCACAGATTGCCCGATGCAGGAAATAATACTCTACATGGATTTCTGTATGCTTACTCCTGATCTTAACAGATTACAGGCTATGTAAATCACTGGAGAACAGCAAATGTTCCTCTGTATTTCCAATAGCTGGACAAAAATAAGTTGTCTTATTATACCTTATGCTTACTGGCCACCTTTGGTTTGATTGTAAGTTTAAAAGAAAATTTTAGATGTCTTCAGAGGGATGTTAAATAAAATAAGAGGTGATCAGGTTTAACACCTAGAACACTTTGCACTGAGATTGTCCTGAAATATGGAAATCTGCCTTCATGCTATGTGATTTGAAAGGCTGTACTTTCCCCTGGGTAGCTCAGAGCTGGTGTGTTACTGAACTGAATTTGCAGATGGACAGTCTGTGTCAGATTCACATGCACAGATTTGTGATTAAGTGCTAAGACATTCAAAAAAAGTCCCTTGAGGTAGGATGTGCCAATGAATGCTTCGATCCATCAACTTGATGACTAGATTTGCTATAATATAGTTAGTGAAGAATTTGCAAGCCAAGGCCCTGAAAGGGTGTGACAGCTCAGAGCGAAACTAAAAGAGAACATGTTTTTTGAGTATTGCAAAGTGATGCAGATGATTGTGCTCCTTGCCCTGGTACAGTAGATGGCAGTATTACCACAGCTGTTTGCCAGAACCCCAGTGCAACTGCATCCAAACTGGGCACTGAAACAGTCACTGGCCACTGACCCTTATAGGTGGGATTTCAGCTCTTAAGAAAGAAAATAAATCTCCAAATAAAGCTAGGCTTGAAGTGGAGTGCGTTTTCACTTTTGAAATACCAGCTAAGAGATGGCAGCCCAATGGACTAAGCACTATAGTGAAGTTAGGGATTTTTTTCTAGCAGTTAGATTATTATGGAAGGATTGGGGAGGGGGGCTGTGCATTTTTTTTTCTTTGCACTGAGATGAAAAACTGGCAGGAGGAGGACTTACACAGATTATTGTTACTGATACATTTGGTTTTTTTCAAGAGGAGAGCTTGACAGCTGCTAAATTACAGGCTGACATCTTTGAAATATGAAACTTTTTAGTAGTGTGGTAGTATGGCACAGTTTTGATAGACACACCATCTTTATAGAGAAATAAGCTTTTCTGTAAAATAATAAAAAGACCATTCTGTAAGTGTAACACATCTTTTGTTAAATACTTTTCTGCTTCTTTATGTACCTGATAAAAAAAGACAGACTTAAGGATCAGCCACTGTTTCCATGAGAATGTCGCAGTGGCATGGACTACATGCAGTATTTGGGCTGGAAGGAAATTGCTGGCTCTGAGCTGTAAGACTTTAACTATGAACACATTTGTTACAAGCTTCCTTTTCTCTGGAAGATCACATTGTAAGGTAGTGACCTCTATTGGAAAAGTTGCAGCACTGCAGCAGGCTTTTAACCTTTCAGACGATTAAGACAGCAATGTGTAAATTGCCTTAGAATGTAAATGTCCTTGAACCAAAAATGTTTTGGTTTTTTTTGTTTTTTTAATCTCATGGTTGCAATGTAGTTGAATTAAAAGGAGCGTTATACAGAATTAAGTTAAGAAAGCTTGTTGAGCTTGTATAATTTTGAAAGAGGAAAGCATTTCTAATTATTTATTAGCCCCAGATTCACTCTTGAAGAATTGTGTAGTCACTCGCTGAAGGGTAAATCAGAGAAGGTTTTTGGAGTGTAATCTCTGCCCTTTTCAATACAACTTCTGTTTTAAAAATGAGTAATCCTTCCAGACAAATTGGTTTTTATTCCAGACTTGTGTGGGCATGCTTAGTTATTTTATTGTAGCTCCTGTCAAACAAGTTATTCAGTGTCAACTGTGCCACTGAAATATTCCCCATTTAACAAGGCTTTAAGACTGCCTCTCCTAAAGGAACTGTGGATTCTTCAGTGCCTTTCCCTTCATTTCCTCTAAGTGGAAAAATGGACTGAATAAACACTGACCTGACCATACTTTACAATTCTGGTTTTGAGGAATGCAAGCCTTTTCACTAGACTGTTTTCCCTGGCAGTCCTCCATTTTCCTGGTATGACAGGTTTTGAATTTGGTTTTGTTCAGAAAGGAGTCTTTTTTGAGATCACACATCAGCAATAAAGTAACTTCAGTTTCAAGTAAAACAGTTCATTATATCAGTCAGTTTAGGAAAAAGGACTGACATCAGAGGTAGCTTTAAAACAGATTTTAAGTAGCCTGAATGTTTACTTTCCTATACAAAAAACATTTCCTATTTGGCTGCATAAATTGTTTTTCTACTGTTCAGATAAGAGTTTGAAGATTTAAGCCCCAGGAATTCAGTGGTGTATATATTGGGGTGGGTGGGTGTGGAAGTGTGTGCATATCTCTATCCTTCCTCTTCTGATTGATTTGCAATTAGTGGTTTGTGGAAGAATAACCACTAGGTGTCAGGAGTGGAAAGCTGTGCATGAATCTCTGGGTAGGTTAGAATGGTGAAGTAGGTCATAAAAGTGTATGTAAAATCTGATGAAATCTTATGTTTGCTAGGACAAATTATCCAGCAACAAATGAAATCGTGAGTTATGTGCAACTGATGACTGGTGTGGCACTTCATACGCATGTTTGTCTCAGCAGTTCAGTGTCAGTATCTGAACTGTGATGATAGCTATGATAAGTCCTGAAACTGAGACCAGTTTATCTAAAATCTAACTTGTGTTAAGCTAATAGCACCAAGCTTCTCCTTCCTGAATTTAAAACTGATAGTTTCCATGTGTTGGTCTCTCTTCCAGACTGAGTGACGGCTACTATTTTTTTACTATTACCTCAGTAGTTATTTCTTGCCTGAACAGTGTGTTTTATTACTTTGGGATTTTGTTTAGTCACAGGTCTTTATTGCTTTAAACACCACTAATTATCAGTAGGAGGAATTGGAATGTGTCAGAGGGCATCTATGCTTCTGCAGCAATATTTGAAAGAGAAATAAATATGTAGTAGACTAGGAGAAGCGTGTTTTTGAATCCAAGGAAAATGTTGTGACTTTGAGAAGAGTGATTCCTGCAAGGTAGTTTACAAGCCTGTTTCCATCTCTGCAGCACTCTGTAGCTTTTATGGTTCAGAACAGTTTTATGTACATGCTGCATGTGAAGCTTAACTGCTTCACTGGGAGAGGAGCTGGCACTTGATCCAATAGGCTGCTAGCTCTGTGATGCCATGTGTTGCTAAGGGCTGCCTTTGATTCAGCTGATGCGAGCAACCACCAATCGCTGCCTTTTTTTTCTCTTTTTTGAAATGTTTTTTTTCCCCCTCCTCCCTCTTCCTGGCTGGGTACCATGGGCAGAAATTGTTCAGTAAGCCTTGAAACAATTGCCAGGCTAGTAGAACCATCATTCTAGAAAAATGACCCAGGGAGAGATTCAGCTAGGTTTTTGTTTATGTAGTAACATTGTGTTGTTATACTATACTATTAGACTTTTAATACTATAAGTGTCTTTCATTTACTATTTTACCAGCATGTCTCTGAATTAGAGGTTTATGCCACACACAAATGACCAATTAAAAGTTTAAAACTCAATCTCTGGAAGAAAATGTTTGCTCTTTAATTGGATATGCTTTCTGTGTAATGTTGTGCTTACCTTCCTCCTCCAGGCTCAAGAACATGGTTGTGGGTTTTTCAGAACACAGTTTTTTCACTCTGGGTGTTCCTGTTAAGTCTTAAGCATCTTTAAAAGTAGTCTTGGGAATAGTGTGTGCTTTTTCCTGAGGGCTAGCTGGTGTTTTCCTGAACCAGGAATTCTTCAGTGGTCATAAACGCATTATATTTAATCTATTTATTTAACTTTTTTTAAAAAAAAAAAAACTGGTTTGAAAGCATGCTGTTCTTCCCATAGGACAAAGCAAAATTACAAATACCACTTATGAGTGTCTTTGTAGTATTTTATCTTTAAGAAGAGTTAAGTTTTCTAACTGCTTACCAGTTGCACGCAAAATCCTTGTTAATACATGGTTTTTCTTTCAGGTGCAAGAGGGGGAAATTTTTTTGGTGCTCGACTGAATTTAGTTGCATCATCTACTTCTATTAAATTTCCCGTGGGCTTAGCTTCAAAAAAAAAACCCAAACAAACCCAAAAGCCTGTATAGAAATGTGCCAGGGATGTTTTCAGCATGAAGGGCATGCGTGCAAGACTTGTTTTGAAAATATGCCTTTGCTTTCCGCTTGTCTGATCATGACACTGCACGCAACATCATACAACCCCATAAGGCTCTAATGGGCCAAATCATTGTAATCAGATGTGGCATTCCGTATGTCTTCCTCTGCAAGTAGGTCAAGTTTAAAACACATTTATGGCTCATGCTCTTATTTCCCATAACCTGCTCCACGTGGCTCGAATGTTGTGCTGGAGTCCAGAGCATGCCAGGAGGGATTCTGGGCAGCTTCACTGGGCCAGTCAGTTTTTGGGCAGAGGCTAGTCATTTTTTTTCTGCTCTAATTTTATGGTGTTGGTTTCATGCCAAGAGAGAACTTCAGTGGTCTAAAGTGTGCTTCTGCTGAATCTTATACTGTCAGTTTACCTATTGTGGACACTACTATAAAATCTTAAAAAAAAACCCTGGGACAAAAAATAGTTTTAAAATGTACTGTGTTGGAATGAGAATACCAAATAAAATTGGACAGAGGCTGACCGTTTTAAGCTGAGGAGCAACTAAATAGCGACCTAAACTGTACTTAAGGCTGGACATGTAAATATTTTTATATTGGTGATTGCAATATGCAAAATTCTTCTTGGTAAGTGTTACAGCTTTAGTGTGCATTTTGTTCCAGTTGTGCTGGAACAATTGTCAAAAGGTGTGTTTGCACCCATAAAAATCACCTCTAGTCAACGTGCTGAGTCAGCTGTTTGGCTCTGAGACAAAACCTGGCTGCAAGATACAAAACTCAAGTCAGTCGTAGTGCTTGCTACTAGCTTTGGTCTTTATGCAGACTCAAATCTTTCTTGAGGCAGGGCTGACTGATGTGCTAATGTGCCCAAGAAGGATGCAGTTAGTTCTGGAAAGCGTTCTTGAAAACTTTCTTTACTAGGCAGTGCTGACTCTGTGTTGGGGCTAGTTGACTGAAACCACCTCTGACTTTCTAAAACAGTAATTCTACTTACTGCAGCCAAAACTAGAAGAGTACTTGGTAAGTACGTACTGACTGGGTTTGCTACTGTGGTGGTTAGTAGGAAAAGCCTTCAGAGACCTACCAAAATCTTCCATGTAGGTGATGCTTTTATGGTGCATCAAATAGCAGAAGAGGTCCCTGAAGGTAACTGTAATGCCTAGTTTTGTAGTCTGTTTCTTTCACTACTTCTGGGTTGTCATCATCTTTAATAGTAGAGCCAGTAGTGGACACTTTTTCATGTGTATTGGGCCCAGCACAAATGCAAATGACAAGCCACTTTGAGGAAAAGGAGAATCTCTAGTAAATCTGGATCTGTCAGGAGCCTTCGGCGTCTCTGAGCTTAGGTTGCTGTATTCTAGATTGATGCATGAATTCTGCTGATACAGCAACTTCTTGGAAAGGTCAGTTCTCATTTTCTTCAATTTAGGGTTCCACCTGAGGGTAACAGGTCACCTCTTCTTGCTGCTTGGCTATACCTTTTAAACAAAACGATGTGCAGAAGCGTACACCCATTTACTGTGAGCCATGGCTTGTTGGCCTGCTGCTGCTTGCACACTCCTGGGAAGTTACACGGTGATGGCATTTTGGTCTCTCATTTCTAGGTGGCCATTTTGGAGCTCAAGAGACTGTTGCTTAGCCTCACTGGAAGAGTAAATTTCTGTCTGATTCTTGCATTCATTACCTTGAAAGTCAAGAAGAGAGGAAGTATCCTACCAAGAAACGCTAGATTAGTCTTCTCAACTTTTGTCTGCATTGAGGTTTTAAGCTGTTTTTATAGCTTCTTAAATTTTTTTTAGATTACAGTTTGGAGGAATGGTCTTCTTCATAGTTCTTGAAAAAAACAAGAAATCTTTTAGGGTTACGGAATACTTGAGATCTTGAGTAACTTAAAATTCTTCTTAATACAAGTTTTGAACATCTTGTATTTGTCCAGTTTCTGCTAGATTTCCATTCACTCCATAGAAACTGGACAGATAATGTTTTGCTGCTGAGAAAGCAAATACAATCGCATATCTTGTATGGAAAACTGTGATGAGACTGAAGTTTATCAGGATTTTTTCAGTATGCTGAATGCATGAGCAGTCTGTTATGAACTTTATTATGAACAAGTATTCATGTAAATTGAAGTGTATTCCTATATCACATCTTGTAATCTTGTTGCTGTCATAGTTGAATAAGTCATTCTTACTTCAATTCCTCTCCTTTTGTGAGAGTGGCTGTTCACTGAACTGTCACCATTAGGTCAGTTGCATCTTCTGCTTGAATTTTTATTATCTATTGATTCATTGTAGTGCTACACTTTTACTGTGCTTCTCTGTTTGTTAAACTGGCTCTCAATTACTTGCTAGTTACTGGCAAACTTTTCTGAGGGATGAAGGTCTGAATGAAGGTATTTGTATTGCAAAATTGAGTCTCTGACCCCTTACTCTCTTTAGGAAGAGGTAGGGATTCAGTTAAACAGTCTGTCCTGCAGTTGCTGTATGTTCTTCTGTAAGCTTACCTCCAAAATATTGCAACCCTGTAAGCATGCCCCTGCTCTGACCTTCAGAAGTAATGCTATCCAATATTTAAACCACATGCATGACCCTGTGAACCCTCAGGAGACTGGCTAATATCAAAACAAAGGCAAAGTCTGCATAGAAGCATTTACTTGAGGTAATGAAAATAATTTGATGGAGGAGGGGATGGTGCAGCTGAAAGGCTGAAGCATGGCGGTAATTGTAGGCAGTTCACACCATTCACTGCTGTGTATTTGCTGCGTGGTTATTAATGTTGGAATTGAAATATGCAATACGCTGTTCTGAGATTGAAGTTTGTTTTATAAATCTGATTCTACAGACTCACTCACCATTAGGCAGTTTGTGCTTGGGTCTTTTTATTTCCCCTGTTGAAAATGTTTAGGAATGTCTCTATATTTCAGCCTTTTCCAGACTATGAATGTTATCATTGTTGGAGAGTCAACTAAGTGACTTTCTCATGTTGCTTGTTTACACAGCATTGGTGCACTTGTAGCACCTGAAGAGCTCACTAAGCTGTGGAGTAAAAAGCTCTGGAAAAGCTACTTCTTTGAAAAAAGGACATTTTGGTGGATTAGTTTTTAAGAGAAGTGTCTAAACTGAACACCCTAATTTAAAATTTCCGTGTTTCTCAGAGGCTCAGAACTCTGATATGACTTTCCAGAGAGCTAAATTCAAATTTTTAGGAAGGAGGATTTGGCATTTTCTTGAGTTTCACGTGGAAGGTTGAATGTCCAAAAAATCAACCATACGCCTAATGATGAAGTTCTGTGTGCAGAGCCCACTGTGATCAGTTGAACTACATTCAGAGTTGCTTTTCTAAAAACCTGGATTTCTAACAGTTTGATAATTCTGTAGTAGTTATTGTAGCAAAGCCTTAAGAATTATCATCAATCTGGGATTAGTTCTCCCTTCCTTCTCTAGCTTTTGTTGATTGTGCGAGTTATTGCTGAATCTTTTGGACCATGAAAAAATAATTGGACATTGTTCTTGGTTTGCTTTTCCTTCACACACCAGTTGCATTTTTCTTATGGAATGCTAGAAGTCTGTCAATACTGGTTTTGAAAATTTGTTTTGCCGAACAATCTATTTTGACTTCACATTGCTGCAGTTTCTTCAATACCTAAATCAATACTCCTGAGATGCTGCCTTCCTCCAGGTGAACACTTGTAGGTTGGTATAGTTAGAATAACTTGAAACTTGCTTTTTTACGTCTTATACTTGAGTCCAGATGTCAGAGGATTGGTGGTTTATTCTTAAAAAAATTGAAATCTAGTTTTTTGGTAGTGTCTCGTGTTTGTGGTATTTTTACTCTAGCAAATGCCTGGTGTTTCAGGGCAAGTATTCTTAGCGTGTTTGCAGCCTCTGTAAAATGTGAGAGGATCCTTGAAAAGGCTGCCTTGTTATGAAATACAATTTTCATAGTCCTACTGAAGGCATTGATTTCTGGAACTTAAGGTAACATTTGAAACTGTTTTGTTAATATATCTGACCTAGAGTAATCTAATAACTATTTAATTTTTCTTCCAGTTTTCATTTCTTTTAGCTGGGATGTGACGTCAAGCATGAGAAGAACTTTTGAAACTTGATTATTTCTCCTCAGTTTGGAAAAGTCTAACTTATGTTTAACTCATCACTTTACAAGATTTGACGGGAAAAACTGTTCATTGACCACAGATGATTGCTACTAAGAGGCTTTTGGAGATTTGTTCTTTGTAAAAAAAACTAGGCTTGTGATGCCACCAGTTGCATTTGAGGTCGCTTTTATCCTGAGTAGTGACAGCTTCATTGGCTGTAGGTTGCTGCAGTCATCGTAGGTAACATTCTTTAAATGCATTAAAGATGAAGAAGTTGGATCTTTATTTTTGTCAGAGCTGTAACTCCTAAGTTTTTCAGCATTCTCTCCCCTGTGAGAAGAAGGGGAGTGGAAATGTGTTTTACAGCACGTTTCCTACTTCCCACCAGAAGGTGATGAATTCAGTGTGCAAAACCCGATGGGAGCCCTGCTACAGTGAGCTCCAGGCCTGTACTTAAAATAAGAAATGGTTATTGGAACTAAATTATTTTGCCATTTTTATTTTTAGGTTTGCTGGCATGGGTAATCTCATTAAGGTGCTAACCAGGGACATAGACCACAATGCAGCACATTTTTTCTTGGATTTTGAAAGTAAGTCTCTTGGGCCTTCACAGCTGGTGCATTCAAAATGGTAACAGTAGGGTTGCTTATACCTGCTGCAGAGAAGGCTAGGGGACTGAGCTGCAAATCTGCAATTTGAGAGTTGCATGTGGTTTTTCCATTCTTTTTTTTTTCTTTTTTTTTTCCCCCACCTTCAGTAGTAGCCAAACCACCATCATGTTGCTGTGTAAATTTTCATTCCTTGTGCTTAGTCATTTTGAGTCAGTGTGGTCAGTGATGTCCATCCATCTGCCTGCTAATCAAGTAATCATAATATGAAAAATTCTGTCAGTATGCCATAGTAATCTCTGCTGAGCAGTTATCCACTGTAATCCTACCTTATACAGGAGCAAATACTAAATCATTCCTGATCATGGTTTGGTCATTCATGGTGCAGTCAATGGGCATTTTTTATATCCAAAAGTCCAAAGTGGAATTGTCAGTTATGCAGGTGTTTTAGGCAACTTGTGTAAAAGGTCTGTGGCAAACCTATGTTAGCATTTCCTGTGCACTGAAATGATGTGTCTCGATGCATTTTTCTATGATGGCTTTCTGACAAAATTAAAGCTCTTTCCTTCTGTTGTCCCATTGAGTGAAAATCTGTAGCATGGCTAGCACATCAATGCTTGCAAATATGGTGCTTGGCCCTTGGTGGGGTACTCCTGCTCAGGACACTGATGCTAGAGTGTACCAGGACAGAATCAGTCACTGGCAAGGCCTTCGATTGGAGTTCTGCCCTTTTCTCAAAGGGGTGACTGTGAAGGTGTTGGTGACGTAGTCACTTCTTACAGGAAAGCTGCATTGCATCTCTGGGATCACCAGCTGTACGTCCTCAAGGTGGGGGTCTCCCTCCCCCCATCAGGGTGGCAGCCTGAAGGACAAGTTCATGCCTGATGGAAGTCCCTGGTCTTCTTTCCCCCTTCGCTTCAATCAACTATATTTGGGCTGTTCCTGCTTATAAAAAGAAAATTTTCTTTTCTCTCATTCTTGTCTTGGCAGGTACCTTAACATGGGGAACCTTCTAAAAGTTTTGACATGCACAGACCTTGAGCAGGGGCCAAATTTTTTCCTTGATTTTGAAAGTGAGAAGATGATTTTATATATCTATTACTCTTTGCCTGCAGTAGACTGCATTTGTCACGTACTGAATGTATGTTTTCACTTTGCCATGCTTCTGACAGCTTTGCATGCCTGAGCTATGGATAACTGTTCAGTGAACTCTTGCAGAAAGTGATACTTTATTTAAAGTAACCTAATTCTAAAATACAAAATCTTTATTTCTAGGAGGGCTTTCAAATTGTATTTTACCATTGGAATCTGATATGATTCTTGTTTTAAACCAAAATTCTATCTACTTTTTATCAAAACTTTAATAGATTTGATTTGTTTGAAGACCTACTGAAATTGCAAGGAGGTGCTTGTGCCTTAAAAGAAGGACTGAATATAAAATGATTTTTTTCTTCACTTTCAATGTGCCACTGAATAATGCTGTATATATAGATTGGTTGACAACAGCTATTCATAGCTCTCCAGCATCATCACGTTAAAGTGTATATGTGAACCTTATTTGATTTGGCATTGAAATTTGACAGTTAACTTCATCTCCCCTTAAAAGGAAGACTCAGAGTATCGAGATGAAATTGCTTTTGAAAAGAGATATATAGCTTGTCTGATCAATGCCAAGTGTTCTGGAAGGTTCACATATTGTTAGCATTTCTGCTTTTAGATTTTCTTGCATGGTATAAAATCACCTAAGAATGGCAGGTAAGTGGTGTTGGCTGCTGCTATGCATGTTGAATTACTTTCTTTTGGGATATGCTATTGCTTTACCCAGCTGTATATCAGCAGGCATAAAATAAGAGAACTAATGTTCAAATGCATTTTGACAATGTGGTAAAACAAAATGGAGTAGCACAATAAAAAAATATGAATTATTGTGATATAGAAAATTTAAATCGTTATATACTCTTCTGCTAAATTATTTTTCAGTTGTGTTTGAAACAGTAGCAGTTGATTGTATTGGTTCTAACATGAAAGCGAATGCTTAGAGAAATATGATTTTGTTTCAGTGATGTTTTAAGTTATAATCTCTCTAAACCCTTTTTCTGTACTTTTGATTTCACCAGTTCACCCCTTTGAATATGGGTTTATTGGAAAATGATAACCATGCAAATTAATAATACAGGAAAGATAATCAAAGGTCCTGTTCAAAAATCAGAAAGCAAAACTTGTTTAAAACCACTTCAAATCTCACATATCATCAGAATAGGTATGACTTACTGAAGTAGGGAGAAGCAATATAGGAGAGTGTTGGAATTGTGAAGCTTCAGCTTAAACTGCAAATGCTGTTTAATTGGATTAAGTTAAATTCAAGTTAGCCAGGTACAAAAGGCATAAATCTAAATTAAATTGCAGTAAGAATCACTGATATTTTTTTAAAAAAATACTGATTCTTTAGCTATATTTTTTTTGAAGTGCATGTTTTGAGCATGAACAAGATTTGGCATGAGAGTAAGCAGGTTGCTGACATGAAATGTTTACATATGCAGTTAAATTAAGTGACTTATATTATGGCTGAATTGTTAGACTGTTCTTTATTCATTTTGGACCCTGTCCTGCATTTGTTTTTTTGCTGCTACACTGTGTATCCATGCTTTTTTCTACTCTGTTTCAGATAGCTTGCCTTGACAGGATCTTGGCTCTGACACAGTCAAGATCTTTCTTCAAGACTTGGCACTTAATCTTGTGATACTTAACATTGTGGTTTTATGTGGAGGAGCAAGTCAGCTCTGTATTAAAAACAAATTTGCCTGTTCTTTTATGACTGGCCCAGTAATATACAATTTAAAGTCTTTTGTTCGTAAGTCCATGTGTATCTTTGGAGTGAGCAGGCTAGCTAAACATTTCTTGTGCAATACTATAAAGAGTTAAAAAGCTAATGTCCATAAAGATTTATAGGGATACAGACTCCAAATTTAGAAAGGTTTGTAGACAGGTTTCTAAGATTTTTTTTAAGACATTTATCTAGATTCCAGTGACTTGTGTGACCAGTTATCAGGATAAGTGCAAAAAAATCTTTCAGTAAATGATATGATGGGCTGTTGGCTTTTCCTTGCCTTAACACTGACTAACTCAGTTTCTGTGGTCATTCACCTTGGCTATTTGAACAGATAGTTGTCTTGATTCTACTAAAGTCCGTGCAAGGCTACTTTAACATGAGTAGAGTAAAATGCACAGCTTTGCAAAGGCAATATTGTTAACATAACCCAGCCGCCTACAATGTGGGAAACTTACAGCTCAACGTTTACATTTGTGTTATTACTGTCACAGTACAAATCCTTTCCAAATGTACTGATTTGAATAGAAGCTAAAATGCAGAGTATTGTGGATTGCAGATGGTGATCTCAAGCTAGCACTGCAAGCATATTCTGCATTACCTCCAAAGAACTTGGCTAGTTTTCAGAGGAGCCACAAAGATTGCATTCTCCCTAGTAATGATGATCAAGATGAATAAATTATTTCATCTCCAGCAGTCTGGGATTTTTCTCTCCCTTGCTCATGAGTTTTGTCCCAGCCAGTTTCAGATGACTTGATGTGCTTTCCCTGGGAAAAATCTCAGTTTAAATAGTATTTGCTGTGCAGTATAAACTTCTAACCCCAAATTTGTCTCACTACTCATTTTGTAGGCTAGTGAAATACTTTTAAAAATAGTCACTAACTGTGTGTGTTCCCCGCATGCATTATGTTGTCATCCTTCCATAGTGTTTAGTTCACGTAATAGCATCTGTATAATGTTTCAAGTCTACTCTTCTGTCTTTAATACGTTATTGTGTGAGCTTTCTGAACTCTAAATATATATTGGATCTCGGGCAGTAATGTTCTGATTAAATTTAAAATTAATTTAAGGATTAACTTCTCCATTTACTTGAGGGACTTCAGTCTTTACTTTTTTTACTATTGAATTAAGAATGAGAAAGTTATTTGGAATAACCAGAGGTCGGCTCCCTTGGCAACAGTGTCAAACCTCAGAACATTTCAGTGAGCTGTGCTGTGCTTACTGTATTTGTTCTTTTCGTGGAAAATGTTGCCAGATAAAGGTGAAGCCTTCTTATAAAGTTGTAACATGAACTTGAATTCATGCACAGGAAATGGGGAAATCCTTCAAATTCTATACCTCCTTCATCCTGCAATTTGGATGGCTGGCATTGCTTGTTAGGTATCCAGACTTAGTTGTCAAGACTAACTCCAGAAATCCAACTCCCTTTCCTGCTCTGTGCACTCCACATTGAGGAAAATATGTTCCATAATCAGCTATTTTCAAGGGAAAGTTATGTATCTTGTGTCCTCAGGTGCATACTGATGTGTGGGAATGCCTTCTCCATCTCTCCAGATTACAGCAGTGCTTAGGAAGAGGAACCTTTCTTTCTCCATCCATGATATACTTTTAGTGTTCAGTGCCCTAACCAGCACCGAGAAGCAAATAAACCAATTGTTTTGGGCTGGCTGGCGCTAGGGCTTAGAGATTTTCTATACTGTGCCTTTTAAATCTATCTTAATACATCCTAAATGTATTGTGAAGTAAACATAAAATAATTTAGTTTGTATATGTGAACTCTTTTCTTGTTGCAGAGGAATTAAAGATGGGAAAGGAACTTAGTAATAATCAGGTTTACAGCTTTCTTATTTTGGAGAGGGATAGGTGCACCGAAATAAAATATGTACCAAAAGAAATAATCCAGTGCCTGCTGTGTTTGAGAAAATGTATTTATAAATTTGTTATAATCAAAACCAAACAAAAAAATACCATGCTGCCCAAAATTAAATATAAACCATTGGTTTTGGTTTCCTGGAACATTTTAGGGGAGTGAAACACAGTAGCTGGTTGCTGACATCCTAAGTGAAACAGAATAACAGGTATTGAAGATGTTGACTTCCATAGCCAGCTGTTAAGTGAAGACCACTTAATTTGTATCTGGAAAATGATTGTCATTTCTAAACTTGGAAAGGCATAGTACTACATCTGTTCTGCTTGTTGGTGGGATTTGAAATGAAGAGTTATCCTGGACCCTTCTGCTGTGACCTCTCCCCGACTTTAAAAAATTAACTCTCCTTACTAGAGAGAGTAAAGAAAACTGGCATGAAAAAATAAATAGGCAAGAGATGTTCTCTGTGTGAGACAAACCAAGTGGCAAGTCTTGATTGCATTATTTAATACCACAATCTGGAATGCTACAGAGCTTCACGTTTTAGTCTGTATTTCACTATAGCATTTCATGTTTGTGCATGAACTGCTGACAGTCAGCTGGTGCTTACCTGTGTCTGCTCTTTTCCCTCATTTTTTTTGTCTTCATTTCTTACAGCAGTCTTCAGCAGCTTCCAAAATTCTAAATGTTACCTTTGTGATGGTCTGAAAAGCACTGGCCACTTTTACTCGATGCCTAATCAATGTAGTGCTCTTACACATTTTTTTTTCCCACTTGTGCTAATTCTTGATGGTTTTCAAAGTATCCCAGTTGAACTGTTGCAAGGTCTATATATTTGCTAATAATGCCTGCTCTATGCATTAAACCATAGAAATAAGAAGAAATATGGAAAAAATACAGCAAAATCCAGACAAGCAATGCATGTGAAACTTATTTTCTCCCAGTACAAACATCATTTTCTGAAGTTTGTTTCTAGTGTGTAGCACTAGGATACTGTGGTTATTCTTTGTTTTTTTAATGTAAGTATTGACATTACTCCATCACTGTTAGTGGGAGTTATACATATGGAAAAAGCACTTTTTAGAAGACATTTTTCAGACTCCTTAAACTACACAAAATTATGAGGGTATATTTTCCATAGATAGCTTTAATTTGTCCTATAAAAAGGAATATATTAATACATTTACTTTAGGCATTGGAAATCCTGAACTTAAAATACCATATTTATTTCATAACATGTTTTGCCCATGTAAACAGACAAATTGGTTGGTTGTTATTGTTGTTTGGCTTTTTCTGTTGTTTGTTTTGTTTTTTTTCAAGAGCTTCAGGAGCAGCTTCAGTGACTAAAGAATTCTTTTTTATATATCAATGTAAAAGGAACTAATCCTATTGCTTCCATCAGAATTTTAAAAGAAAAATAGATCTCATATCAGCTAAACCAGGTGTGGGATATTTGTACTAGGTGATTATTATAAAGGGTTGAAGCCTTCTATTGATTCTTCTCCAAACATACTTATTGAATTACATTTCTTTAAATGTGTATGTGTAACTTTTTGAAATGAAAATGAAATATACTTTTAGAAAGTCTTTAGTGAATTATATTAAAAGATAAAGACTGCATATCCTTAAAGAAGGGAAGGAAAAGTAAAAAAGAGAACAGGTTTTCACTAGACCTTTTTGTGCACAACTCTGATTTTACAATTTGTGTAATAAGTAATATAAAGATAAATATATTTAGAAGTAAAATGGATGGCTCCTTTCCCAACCAGTAGAAGAGCAGGCAGGGAAGATGGCAAATAACATGATGCAGTGTTTCTAGGTAGCAGTAGACATGAACATCTCCTGTTGTATCTGCAGCCGAGTGTGTCTTTTGACTGCTTACCTCTTCCATTGGGCTTGTACTGCATCCCAAGGTGAGATTATGATAATCATAAAGATGACTTGTTAGAATTTCTTCTCCTAACTCGGTTGTTAAGTAAGTTAGGAAGGACAGATTCCAGGTGGATTTTTGGGATGCTAAATGAAGCTAAAAGACTTCAAAAATGAATACAATTACTCTCTTGGAGTTCCCCATACATCTTAGTAGCTCTTCAGAGAATGAAAATTCTTGATGAGTTACTGCATAATGAATTTGTCCCGTAGATGATGGTGAACCTATTGAATTCCATATTGTTGTCTAATATATATATATATAAAAAATATGTTCTGCTGTTTAGATGCCCAACCTACAGAATCTGAAAAGGAAATTTATAATCAGGTGAATGTAGTATTAAAGGATGCAGAAGGAATACTGGAAGACTTGCAGTCATATAGAGGAGCTGGCCATGAAATACGAGAGGTGAGCTAGAGCATTATGATCCTGCGCAACCCGTGGTTGTTCACTGTCTGACCCTGACTAAATACTGCTAGATTTTAACTTTGCTTGCAGGAGCTGTTGTGGCAGCGCATGTTGTCTATTAAATTTGCTGTCTTCAATTTCTGCTCTGGAATGTTCCTTTTTAACAATGAAACAGATGTCACTTATTTCAATAATATTAATGCACATATGTAATAGCAAATGATGCTTCTCAAACATGTTATGGAATTGTTACTGATTTTTATTTATGTTCCCATGTAAGCTTTCTTCAGTCAGTGGTGAATCTGGGAATTGTGACCCAACTACAATGCAATATTGAGTAGTGTTGACATCTTTTTGTATGCTGATAGGAGATCTGATGCGTGGTAATCCTAACACATAAGACAACTAATTTTCAATCCCTTTAAATTGGATTTTGTTTATTAAAGTAGATGTTTAAAACAGAAATAAAGTTTTTTTGTGTCACTCCATTTTCCCTTTACTTTTAAGAAAGGATTGAATCCTTTCTCTACTCCCTCTCCTTACTGTAACATATTAGGATTTATTAAGAGTACATAGAAGGAGTCTCTGCTCACCCTAGATGAGTTTGAGATACTTGGAGCCATTCAATTTTAGAGTACCATGAGTTTTTTATTCAGTCTCTGTTGAACTCATAAGGTAGGTTTAAAGAGAGTTACTGTGTCACACAAAGCCCTGAGAAGGGGAGATAGCTTAACTGTTTCTCAAGGAAGGAGCATGTTTAAGGTTAGGAAAGAAAGTGCATCTTGGCAATGAAGTCTGCAGCTCCCATGGAGAAGGAAGAATGATGCTAATGAGAGGAGGTAGGATTGCAGGAAGGAAGCTTCCTAGGGATCAGAGGAGTGTGCTGCAACTTACAGCCCAGGGTTGACTGAAACTGATTTTGGAACCCAGGAGTTTACTATGAAGTTGCAGCAGGCAAGTTATAAGCATTTTTATTTCTGTTTTCTTAGGAGTTTTAGTTGTTAAGTTGTCTGTTTTCTATCTTAAAAACCTGGAGAAACTGAATGTAAGGCTTTCTTTGGGAAGCTTACTGTAAAGACAAGGTCTATGTGTATATAACTTAAAGCTCTGGTATACACCATGTCTTGGTGTTGTTGATTATTCTTATATGTTTCTACTGTAATATTTAGCCTGAATGTCACAGTAAACTTGGTTTGTTTTTTTTACTTCATAAATTCAGAAATTGTGAGATACCAACATTAGGATGAGGGTTTGATCACTGAACCTTTTTGCTTGGAGGTACCTCAATAAGGTTGTTAATTTTAATTAACTAGATCCTGTCATGTAAATTTTCTTATTTGAGCAGCTTTATTTTTAATGATTTCTTTATACTATCTCCAAGTTGTTTTCTATTCAGGATAATTATTTTCAGCAGAAGTATTTAGAGCTTTTTGGATCAGACATGAGTTAGTACAGGCTTGTCTCTCAACTGGAAACTTCGCAGTAGGTAGTATTTTAATTGCTAGTTCCTCAAACAATTGCCCTGCATAGATATTTCTTTTTCAGTAGTGTATAGTTTATTCTTAATCTAAGCATACCTTTCCTTTCCCCCCCCCCCCAATTTAAGGCAATACAGCATCCCAATGATGAGAAGCTGCAAGAGAAGGCTTGGGGTGCAGTTGTTCCGCTAGTAGGCAAACTAAAGAAATTCTATGAATTTTCTCAAAGACTAGGTAAGTGGAATGGTGTTAACTTGGGGATTTATTTGGATTCATTAAGTAGTACATTTAGCATGGATGTGATCACGTCTGGGTCAACTCCTTGCTAGCAGATAAAAGTCCATATTGCATAGATTCCTTCCATACACTGCATTGGATCTTATTTGTGTCTGCATACTATCTTCTTGTGTGTGTAAGCAAATTTCTTTCAGTGAATACCTGAGAAGACAGAGGGAATTTGGAGCATGCTTGTCATCCTCTTTCTCTTCCTGTTTAGTAACTCTGGAAGGCATCAACAAGCTGACTATTTTGAAAATTAGTGGACTAATTCACTGAGAATTAATTCTGTTAATGTTTCTGATACCAAGAGTAGTAAGAAAAGACTGTATAATTCCCCTTTATGTTCCAGAATTAATTTTGTCTGTAGAAATGTCTGATCTTGCTTTATGCAGGTGCACTTCAAGCCTCTTACAAAGCCAGCTTTACCGTGTTGTGTCTAAGCTGATGAAACCCATTAGACTTGATTTGTTTCTCCACAAACTGTTACTTTGCTTTTAGACAGTTACTACTATAGCTCATGAAAAAAAAGAGCTTAGAAAACGGAAGCTGTTGCAGGCAAGTTCTGCTTTGTTGAAGAGGTGAGGTGTTTTTCTCTTGATGATGAGTAGGAAGTTGGATTATAAGTTTATCTTAAAACCAAATAAAACAGGACTGTTGCTGATAAGTATGTACCTCTTGAATTCAGCATTATCTTAAAGTCTGCAGTCTGCTAACACAGCCATTGAAATATGCTTTACGCAAAAGTTGCAGACAAGGCTTGAATAAAACTTTTCAATAAGTTTTTCATGGCTTTCACCG
Organism: Piaya cayana; assembly: GCA_013389865.1. Lineage (NCBI taxonomy): Eukaryota > Metazoa > Chordata > Aves > Cuculiformes > Coccyzidae > Piaya > Piaya cayana. Next base: position 350,008 of record WAAB01006762.1, read on the forward strand.
ACTAGACCTAGTCTTTATAGCAGCTTGAAAGTAAATATGTTAACAGTGGCATATAGAAGCAGTTCATCAAGCCCCATTACTATTAACTACAATGTGTTTTGGAAGTTGTATATTTTAGGTCTAGCATGCAGAATATCAGTCAATAGAGACAGAAGAAGCAGGTGCAGTTGTATATTATAAAATACTTCTATCTCATTTAAGAGGCAGGATTGCGAGGTCTATTGGGAGCCCTGACAAGCACTCCATATTCACCAACACAACACTTGGAGCGAGAGCAGGCTCTTGCTAAGCAGTTTGCAGAAATTCTTCACTTCACACTCCGATTTGATGAGCTCAAGGTAAGAACTTGTATTTTTGTAAGAACAAAAGCTAGAAAAAAGAGAACAAGTCTTTTTACTGAAGACATTTGGATTCTGTTCTAGAATATAGCATGCAGTAGATAGTCAGATATCTACTATGGTCAGCTTATTTGCATGACCTAGAGTTAGATTAAACTGGAAAGCCATCTTGGCTTTGGGCAGTTTTTACATTTCATTTCATATTGATAATGGTTCTTCATCTGAATTTTGTGTATTTTGGGATAATGCTGCTGTTGGTTTTAGTATGTGCCACTGAGTCCAGCTATTTTTTTGCTATTGTGAAAAGAACTAATCTGCAGCAATATTTATTTGCTGGTCTGATCCTTGGAGTCTTAACTAGCAGAGCCATGTTTTTAACCTACTAATTTCAAGCTCCTGTTTAGGAGACTGCTTCTTTTCTTGTTAATGTTAGATCCTGTTCTGAAAAATCTGTGAATTTAACTGGAAAGTTTTATGTTCCACATATCACTTCCCAATGTGTGACAGGGCTTTTTACTTCAGAAAGTTGATTGTTTTTTTCTCAGTATTATATTTTATGAAAACTTGTCCTTGTATTTTTCTTCAATTTGTCGCAACTCTCTTGCTTCCACATCTGTATAGATGACAAATCCTGCTATACAGAATGACTTCAGCTACTATAGAAGAACTCTGAGCCGTATGAGGATTAACAATGTCCCGGTAGGTAACCCTTGGATGACATGAACCACCACTCATCTTTTCATGTACAGAATCACTACATTCTTCTTTTCATTTGGCTTTGTAGGCAGAGGGAGAAAATGAAGTAAATAATGAGTTGGCAAACAGAATGTCTTTGTTTTACGCTGAAGCAACGCCAATGTTGAAAACCTTAAGTGATGCTACAACTAAGTTTGTGTCAGAGGTAAGAGTATGAATGTATGGCTTAGATAGTTTACTTCAAAGCCCTGCAGGGCTGGATGTCATTTTGGAACATAACTCTACTGCCAAGCTTAATCTCGCATCTAGAAATCAAACTTGGTATTTGGAGCCTCAAGAAACAGGAAGTATCTTTCTCAGGTGGTGTACAGGTTAGATTAAGTTCAGCTAGCCACCTTGTGGATGCATTGCAAAAAGTCAGTGGATAGTGCTATAACATAGGCTGTGATCACTTCCCTTAAGGAGGGAGGTGGGAGAGTTATGTTGCCTGCATGTTGGTGATGGTTTAGAGCAGAAACTTAAGAAAATGCAAAGGGATAGAGCGTGATTATCTGTGCTTGAAATAAGCAGAATTGAAATGTAGCTTTTTTTCCTTCACAAGACACTTCTGTTTTGCTGTGTAAAGTTGAGTGTACAGTATACTTACATTATTGTAGAAGAACCTGAACTGGAAAAGTATTCCAACATTTTGAACACATCCCTATTTATTCTTAACTACCTAAATAAATGTTAATGATTAAGCTGTTGTGCTTGACTTCTGATAGCTGTGATGATTTTTGTCTCATGTAGAGAATACTCACTTTCTTAATAAAACATAATTGGTCATTACACAATGAATATAAAGTTCCAGTGTTCTTTCAGTAATTTTTTGTAAGTTCAGCTTTATAATTGAAATGCCTTGAGAAAAATGGCTTCTTCTTTTACATTTCATTGAGGTGTTTGTCTGCAGCAACTTTAGGTCTTACTGTTGGAGCAGGTACAATTATTTGGCTATAAAAATTTTTGTATTTAAAGGACAGGTTAGGCGATTCCTTTAAAACTTCCCAAAGGTCAGTAGTCAGTGGTGTATTTCTTCAACTACAAGCGAGGAAGCAAAACCCATGTGTTAGACTTTGGGTTTTAAGTCACTGATCTTTACTGTAATGTTCCTAAGGTCCGTTGCAAGAATACTTCACTTATCACAGCAGTGCTGATATTTTTGATTCCTCCACATTGTCATGCTAACAGTCACTGGTTTGATTTAGATTTTGTAATGTTATATTTCACATTAATTGAGTTGGAAACTGTTTTCTTTTGCAGAATAAAAATTTACCGATAGAGAATACTACGGATTGCTTAAGTACCATGGCTAGTGTGTGCAGGGTCATGCTTGAAACCCCGTGAGTATAAACAGCGCTTGTACTGTGCATGAATCATCTCTGTGTTTGAGACATGACTTGTGATAAGTAAGGCTAAAGAGAGATAATTGGGGTAATTAGGAGATATGGTGCTTTCTTTTACCAACTTGTTTTTTAATCTCTACATGAAAGTCACTTGTCTCATTTTGCTTGCCATGCAAATCATGTGGTCTGCTTTTCTGAACATATTAATATTTTAAAATAGAATGGCTATGAAAGCTAGACAACCTCTTGGCACTCTTTATAAATGGTTTTCTCATGTATAATTCAGGAAAATATACTATTTGAACATGATTGCCTGGAGCCTCCTGAAAGATAAGTTGTGAGCAATGTGTTCGATGGTACCCCCTTGCAATCTGGATTGGTTGATGGCTGTAACAAAATTACAGCGCCCCTGCCTGGGGAATTACGAGACAACTTTTAGGCATGAAGGCAGCCTTTTGTCTACTGTTAATCTAGGAGGCACTGGGAGTGTGAACAAGAAGTCAAACTAAACTTTGGGGGTGTTATCTGTTTCTTCCGGGGTCTAAATATTTTCTCATTGGAAAAATTACTCAGGCACGAAGTATGTTGTATATAAGTAAATGTCTGTCCAAATACAGAAGTACATTTGTTTTGGAAAGCATTAAGACCTCCTGTCATTTATATTCTTACACTGCTGAGGAATGGTCTGTCCCGTTCAAGGAAGTTGTTAAGCATTTTACTTGAAGCTTGCTTTCCTGCTGCCCCCCATGCCCTGTCTTTTCACGAGTCGGAAGTATGGGGTTTGTGTATATTAGAGAGTGGAAGAGAAAGGGGTAGGAAGCATTGGAAGCAAAGTTAGCGTATGACTCTATTCTTATTCTGAAAAAAATATATATACCTTTCTAAGTAGCAGTCTGACGTATGGGCAGTTGTTGAAAGTAAAAAAAAAAATTTTTTTTTTTTTTTTTTTTTGGTTGTTTTTGGGGTTTTTTTTTTTTTTTTTTTTTTTTTTTTTTTTTTTATTTTTTTTTTTTTGTTTTTTTGTTTTTTTTTTCTCCAAGGATTTATAGTGGAATTTTTCTCTTTAATCTTATTTCAGACATTGCCAATAGGACCTATTGTCTTGTGACTGATAGATAATAATCATTGGTTTTTAAATTGCAGTGAATATAGAAGCAGATTTACGAATGAGGAAACAGTATCATTCTGTCTGAGGGTAATGGTGGGTGTCATCATACTCTATGACCACGTGCATCCGGTGGGCGCTTTTGCCAAAACTTCAAAAATTGATGTAAGTTTATTGCTACAAGTGATCTTTTGAATACTTAAATTCTGCATAGGCTCCTCTCCTGTTCTCCAGGTTCTAATAGCAGATGTATACACTTTGGATTGATGCTAAACTGATAGTGGTAACTGCTAGCAAGCTATTCATAAGTAGTGAGAAATACAAACTAGGCTTTGAGACACAAGTGGTCATCATTAGGTCATGAAAAATCTGTTCTGATGGAATTCAGGTCATGTCTTGAAATACTTGTCAACAGTGGTTGTTCTGAAAGATCCAAATCAGAATGACTGGAAGCAAGCATGACATCTAGCTTGTTCCTCACAATCTAATAAAAAGTTAAGTTCATTATCTGTCAGCTTTCAAGACTTGTAACTTTCTTCTGCTATTTGATGGCGTCTGTGGAATACGTGCTCTTGTATGCTGCTTCATGGCTGTTCAATGGACTGTCATCCCATTGTATTTGCTGCAGGATTTGTGATTATTTCACTGGGAGAATGTATTCATTCTTAATGGATTTATCATGAACAAGGATTTTTGTTTACAGTTCCTTTTTCTTAGTAAAGCAGAGCTTGACATCAAAGCTGCGTGTATAAAGATGTGCAGCTTTTTAAGTAGCTAAGCATTTCTATGATAGGAAAATATAATACTGAAAGCTTAATTCCTTTCTAATATCAAGAAAATGTATTTACACTGTTGCAGTTTTTTAAAACTACTCTTTTCCTCTGACAAACTGAACATAAAATACTCCTGTAAACTTAGAAGGTATTAGTATGATAAAAAATTGTATCTCCTTTTTGTTAACTCCTAGATGAAAGGATGCATTAAAGTTCTTAAAGACCAGCCTCCTAACAGTGTAGAAGGCCTTCTAAATGCTCTCAGGTACTGTTATTCTTTTATTTGAAATATTTTTATGTGTGTTCTCTTAAGTTGTCCAGGATGTTTACTTGTGGCAAGTGTCTGTGTTCTTGCTGTAGAATAGATGAGACAATTAGTTGCATTTGTTAATTGGAGAGGTAAAGAAAAATTAATAAATCTGTACAGAAACCTAGAAACTGCCAAGTTGGATTATAAGGTTGTATCTACAGTCAGTAATATGTTCTTTGTGTGGATGTCCAGCATCAGTGTGCCAAAATTATGATGGGCAGGTGAAGGCTTCATTCTTGTCCTTACTTGAAAAAATATACCATCACTTTGGTAACACCTAGTTAACTCTAACTGGTTATTTCTCTTTATGGACTCATTTTCAAAAGTGGAAGTTTGTTTGTCTTGTCTAAAAGTGTGTGCAGTTGTACTTGTTTTTATTTCCTCTAGTGAAACTGCATTAATTTCACTTACCCTCTTTTTTTTTGGTGTGTGTTCTAATGGGGTAAGTGAAATAAAGTATTATTATAAGTGAAATAAGGTATTATAAGTGGCTTCACTTGCAGAGTTTTTTGAGATTATTAGCTAAAGGAAAAAAAAAATCTAGGCTTAGTTTGAAACTTCATGTGGTATTTCCATGCCAGAATCATTTTGTTATTAATCTCAGCTTCCTTCAAGTTGATCAATAAAAACAAAGTTTCCAGGGAGAAAAATGGAATTTTAGCATTTATTTTCCAACTAATCACAGAATCACCGGATTG
>WAAB01006762.1:355554-381978 GCA_013389865.1 Piaya cayana
CAGGATGCCATTGGCCTTCTTGGCCACCTGGGCACACTGCTGGCTCATGTTCAGTCGGCTGTCGACCAACACCCCCAGGTCCCTCTCCTCCTGGCAGCTCTCCAAACAGACTTCACCCAGTCTGTAGCTCTGCATAGGGTTGTTGTGCCCCAAGTGCAGGACCCAGCATTTGGCCGTGTTAAACCTCATGCAGTTAGACTCAGCCCATATTATGATTGCAGCTGCAAATGAACACCTATCTTTACTGATCACTTATTTTTTCCACCATCCTGTTTGACACTGTAGAAGTACATGGGAAACTCTAGTTCCATTTCTCATGTGGGTGTGTGTTATTTTGTGGGTAGTACTGTAAATTCAGTCTATGTTGTTATGCTGATCTTTCACCACACCAAGCCATTTCATACATACATACTTTAACAGTCTTGGTTTCATACATTTGATTACTCACTTTGGTAGGGTATTTAAATCTATTTTAAAATCACTTTTGGAATTGTAAGGAAGAGATGCAGAAGTGAGCTGCTGTGTGCATGTGCAGTGAAAGCAGATTCAAGATGTCATGAGAAATCGAGTCCAAATTTAAGTCTTTGGTTGTGGAGGAGCGTTAGAAGTTCTCATGGTTTCTCAAGTGATAGATAATGTGTCTGAAAAGCAAATGGAAGGCAGTATGGATTTTGGAGGGAGATCAGCTGTTTATAATTTGAAATTCATATAAATATTGTAATCATATTCAGCTTTTTCATGTGGGCAGAGTACCAAGTGCAGTAACTTTTCAGGATTTTAGATAACTACAGGCCACTTTGTTGTGGGAAGTATGAATTACCAAAAAGAGCTTAAATTTGTATTGATATTAATTTCCAAAACAAAAGGTCATTGTGTATTCTTCTGTATTCTAAAATATCACTGCAGTTGGATAACAATGACAGTGCTAATTTAATGTGTTAAATTTAATTACAGAATAAGTTTTTACTTGCTTTTAGATTACAGTCAGGAAAGGAAGATCAGAGAAATTAATCATCTGTTACTATAAAGGAAAATACTGTATATCCTCAACATTGCCTGCCTTCTTTGCGTGATTAAGTGTTTTGTAGTGAGATAAAAATGTGCTAATGTCCTAGAGGATTTTGAAGGGGGGAGAGGCTGGAATAAATACACATATGCTCTGTAGTTTTAGCTGCATGGTTACTTAACTAAAAAGGAAAGTAGGCTGAAAAGTGATTAAACCCATTGTTATTGAGAGGTCTTAGAAAGGTTTGGTCGTGGGAAGTCTTGAAGAAAAGTTTCCGAAGGTACGTTTTATTTGAAGATGATTCCTATAGGCAGAAAGCTTGGATTTAGTCTTATTGATAATTGCCCATCACAAATGGTAATGTGAGTTTACTATAAAATGACTTATGAGCACAAAAGCCAACATCCATCTGAGGCTTATTTTTACCTCCGCTTGGTGCAAGGCTGTTGGCTTATAATTCTGATTGATTTTAGCCTTTTCTCATCCAAATGTTTGAGCTCTGTACTTGGTAACCATGGAGTGGGAGGCAAATCAGTAGATGAGAGCTTTACTCTGGTATGGTTAACAAATTACGTATGTCTTAAGCCAAAGTAAAATAACGTCTGTTCTTCTCAACTTGATTTTCTTTTTCTGTGTTTAGGTACACAACAAAGCATTTGAATGATGAGACTACCTCCAAGCAAATTAAATCCATGTTGCAATAACGATTACCTGGAATTCGCACCTGCTGTAGACAGACAGTATTCTGCAATGACTGAGATGCACAGATTTTTTTTTTTTAGTGATTGCAACTACTATCTCGTTCATTCTTGCTTTTATTTTCTCTCTTCCTGTTTACCCTTTTTTTAATCACTTCCTTGTTCTTAAGTAAGCTCAGACTTCTTTTCTGTGCCAAATCAATGAAAATTATAAATTCTGGGAAGTATTTCTACTTTTCAGAATAGCCATCCTAAGTGGCAGCTAATTATGCGTTGCATTTGGATTTCTCTGTACTGGGGAAAGATTTGTGACTTGAACTAAATATTTTTAAACTTGTGGTTTTTTCTTTTTTTGAAAAACTAATATTTAATATTGCTTCTTCTGCATGGCAAGACTGCCTATTTCTGCTATTTAAGAATCCCTCGATGACTTCATTTTCTATTGCAGCTTATTTTCATGTGCAACCATGAGGAAACTAAAAGCAGATTTGTTTAAATTAACTGTGTTTGTACAAAATGGTACCCAACACAAAGGTTTTTTTAAATGAGTAAAAACTGTTTTGTTTAAAAGTTACGTTTGCATTTTGACTCATTTTTGTAAGGATGTATGTTGTATGTTTAACCTTTAATAACTAACGTTAAACTGTGGTGTGTGCGTAGCAAAATTACGTATGCATGTTCATGTCAAATGATTGGCTGTGGATAAGATAATAAAATCAGCTTTCATTTTTCTAAGTGTGGTTTGATTTACCAGTATTTTGAGTGAGATGTCTTCGTGCTCTTTGAATTTTTACTAAATAATAAATTTATAAATTTTATATAGTGAAAACTCTGCTGTGTCATTGCCAAGTAACCACCAGTCTAATCCACTAATGTAAACCTAGCGTCTTTCAGGGTTCTGTTTCTCCACTCTGTGCTGGTACACTCCCCAGATTTATCTTATAGGATTTGAGGGCATGAACTTTCTTCAATATAGATCCTAGTGGTTGTTGCTGAAGAACCTGCATCTTGGCTACCAACCTTTATGTCTCAGTACAGTCATCAGAAATGATGGCTCTTCCCATAGCAATGGTGGAGAGAGAAATTTCCCTCTCTCTGTACTGTTGTATGTGCTTGTGAATCTGAATAGTTCGAACCGTGTGTAAAATCTCAGTAATCTTAGCATACTAAATGTTTCCTGTTTGGCTGGGATTTTACCAGAACAAATAATGAGCTTTGATGGGTTGGTGAAGAATATAATGCTTTTTCGGGAGGGGGAGAATTGAAGGGGAAGACAATAGAGAATTCCTAGAAAGGACATCTCTGGGAAATGACACATTTTGCATTGGTGGGCAAGTGTTAGTGCACTTCATGTGTGTGGTGTTGTGATTATGCCTAAAATGAGTTGTCAGCATTCTGGAAACGAGATTGGAAGAATGCAGGTAAATGTGAACACCTTCAGCTTTATTTGCCGGACAAGTAATATTTTGTAATTTTACATGATGTGCTCACTCTGAATTTAACATAGTGACTGTTCTGGATTTGTGGACACACTCTATGCACTGTCTGGGAAGGTTCTCCTTTTTCTTTTGTTTGCTTGGTTTTGGAAATAAGACATCAGCAAAAATTTACGTCATGACATGCAAGGAAGAGTTTGGAGGAGGGACAGGTGTGTATTGTTGGTACCTGTACATTCTGTGTTCAGCAGGATAACACTTCTTTCCCACCAAAGATGCTTAACAGAAGTCCCAGCTACAGAGAAAGCAAACTGTGTGCTGTGCTGGCTACAGCAATATAAAATAGTCCTGCTTTGATGTGCTCTTTGGTCTTTTCGGCAGCTTCACAGTTAAATCTAGCTGAGAAAGGACAACATTCCATTTGGTTTTGTTTGTCTTTTTTTTTTTTTTAATCTTTGCCAGAATTGTATGAATATTACAAAGTGAGCGCAACAACCATTCCAGAGGTATCCAAAGGGTAGCTGTCCTCAGGAGTTTGTTACTGCTAGGAAAAAAAATAATTTCATCTTGGCCTCATTGCTGTGAATACTCTTACAGAATAATGATCACAAGAGGGGCAAATCATGCTCTTCGTTAGTGTTGTATTTTGGAAGCTAAGCTTCCTAAAGGAAACCTACTTTGCAGAGCGTCAGGTTTAAGCACAAATAGGGTGTTTTGACATTTTTTATTTCCAATCTTGTAAGAAAACACTTGAACCTGTAAATCCAACCTGGATGCCATTGCGGAAGAACTAGCCAAATAGCAATTTGCTGCTTTGTCTTGCCTCAGTGGCTGCCAACTAGGACAGCAGAGAATCTCTCCAATCACCTGTTTTGGGTAGCTCTTCCTTTCTGCTGCCCAGCCAATATCTTTGCTTTTAAACATCTTTGTTCTTGTGGTCTGAGAATAATGAAAGCTTTCCTTTTTTCCCTCTGGCATTTGTGTCCTGTAGTTTCTCTGTACACAGCTGGGAAGGGAGATTAGAGCTGGCGTGCCTGTGAGCTGGCTGGCCCGCAAATCCACAAGCTCCCCTACTCGTGAGCTTTCCAGGAGAACACAGGCCTTCCAGTGCATTGGGCATCAGCTGTTCGCATTTTTGAACTGAAACTTGTGTGTTTGCTCTACAAGCTTTGGTGCTCATTCCCTGCCAAATGACTCTTTAATCTTCTCCCTCTCTGTTTTAACTCTTCTGTTATCTGTAGTAGTTGAATGGAAGATCAGCTGGCAGGCTCAGCACTAAGTATTTGCCACTAAACTGCTTTTATGTACGTTTTTGGGGAGAACTGCTGCCTTTGCCGCCACCGTGGTGTATATGATAGCCTGGCATTTTGGGGTGCTGCCCTGGGTAGCCCTTGGTGGTTTAAATTAGTGCTCTGCTCAAATTCCTTTGGCTGTGATGTAACCATCCTGTAGCTGCTGTGGTTGGAAGGTCCTCTCCTCATGGTGTTCTACCTCCAAGTGTAAATGCTGTTGTTGCTTTCTTATGGGCCTCAGATTCTGGGAAGAGGTGGGTCTGAGGGAAATAGGTCTAGAGTGGCTTTTGTGATGTGTCTTACGTTGACAGGCAGGTAAAGTGCTGCACAGCTTTCCTTGTGATCACAGAGTTAATGCTGTGTACTGCATCACAAGCCCTGATTTTTTTTTCTGCAGTTCTTTGGTACCAGCCTGCTTATATGATTTTGATTTGGTTCTTAAAATTACCCATGAAAATAAGCAAATTATGGAAATGTTTCCCCCTAAAAAAAGTGTCTTTTCCTGTCTGCCCTCTGCTTGTAAACCACATGAGAGTTTCACTGCAACAGGCAAAGGGAACAGGTTACCCAGAGAAGTCATGGATTCCCTATTCCAGGAGGTGTTCAAGGCAAGTTTGGATGAGGCTTTGAGCAACCTGATGTAGTAGGTTTCCCTGACCATGGTGGGGGAGTATAATCTACCTGGTCTTTAAGGTCCCTTCCTGTCTAAACCATTCTGTGATTCACTTTGCTGGGAATGCTGCCTATTTCTTATTTTTTATTATGACTGGAGCAGATCTGGAGAGGGAGATCCTGAAATGGCTTGTAGCAGGTGGAAGTGTTCCCAGGCAAACATCTCATTTTGTCCTCCGGCTGCTCTCCTGGCTTGCAAAACCAAAGTGTCTCCTGCAGTGGGATGTGGTCACTCCTCAGGCTGTTGCTTTATTAGAAGGATGCTAATCCCCCTTTTCTTAGGTTTTCTAAATGTAGTATTGTTCTGTCCTTCAGAGGACTTACACCTGTGAATTAAATGTAAATAATTAAAAGGAGCAGTTTATGCAGTTGCTGTGAGTTTATGGTTCGGGCATTTCAAGAATGGGTCTATGTGGAAACTCACTGTGATGTTTACAGGGTGTTGCAGATGTAGATACTAACAAACCCTGCTTATGTCTTGAGGATGCCCTTCCTGGCTGTGGTGATGGGACTATTAGTTTCTCAGAATTTTGGCAATCACCTCTTTGTGAAGCAGCTGCTTTGATCAAAATAGCGAACTAGACCTGACTACCAGACTGTTTGCTCTTGCTCTTTATTTTGGCCTTTGTCCTAGGCAAAGTTTTTCACTCCTTTTCCCAAGTCTAGTGTAATTTCTGCTGGCTGATCAATAGCAGCAACTCTCCATCCGGGCAAATGAAGCAAGCATAAAGGCATCCCAGTATAAAGTTCATGGTATCAATTTGCATATGAATTTTGTAATGAATTGCTATCACATGGGATACATAAGAACTGGATGCTTATGTCCACTGCCCTGCATCTGGGACAATGCTTTTCTTCCCATGCTTCATTGCTAATGATCATTTTCAGGTTGGTCCCATCCTTTGGTTCCATTACCATGATGATACAAGGGTGCCTGGAGAGGCTTATCACTTCTGTCAGTTACAAGAGGACGGCTGTACCTGGTGAGCAAGTCTAGCCAGGTGTAATCTGACCCTGTTTCTTGAATCTCAGCAATGTTCTGGTCCCCTTTGGTCACAGCTTCAGTACTGCATTGTAGGTATTTGTGGAGTTGTATGAGGCAGAAGTGAAGTCATCCAGTTACTGCAGGGATGTTGCAAGTCTTGGGCAAGTGTTAGAATAAAGCTTTGCAGGTGCTGTGATTATTTCACCAGCAAATACTTAAGCACATGGTAGGCTGGCAGCAAGTTACATAGACTTGCTGCATTATATTATTATTATTTCACTGGAACAGGCTGCCCAGGGAGGTGGTTGAGTCACCTTCCCTGGAGGTGTTTAAAAGACGGGTGGATGAGGTGCTGAGGGGCATGGTTTAGTGATTGATGGGAATGGTTGGACTCAGTGATCCAGTGGGTCTTTTCTGACCTAGTGATTCTGTGATTATGAGCATGCTGCCTGAGGTTGCCCTTGTGTGCCAATGATCTTGGAGCTGCTGGGGCCACACAGGCTTTCCTTGACTGCCCTGCTCAGTTGTGGCTGTGTTTTGCAGTTACAACTTTGTGGAAGACCATTCATTTCACTTTTGAAAAAGAATTCATCTGATATACATGGAAATACACTAGTGATTTGTGTTCTCTTCCATGTACTGCTATGATGATCCGATGGGTCTCTTCCAACCCGGTGATTCTGTGATTCTGTGATTGTGAATGATTGAGGGTAGGTCCTAGATGGCTTCTAGGACCTGCTACCTCCTGCAGGCTCCTGCATTGCTGACCTCTGTTCTCTGCTCACCCTTTAGTGCTATCCAGAAGCCAACATGTTGGTGCAGGCGCAACAGGTGTCCAATAAATGACATGAGGAGTTACAAGCACCTGGTGATCACAATGATGACATGGGGTATTGGAGAGCTGTGTCCTTTCCTGGCTCCTGCCATGAGGTTCCTCATTAGGGATGACAAATCCCTCTTGATTCTAAAGTCTCTACATGTGTGTGTCTGCACTTTCTTCCCTTCCTTGCCCCACAAGGTGTATTGCTGATGTCCTCATCTGCAGAAGCACAGAGAGCTTCTGCAGCAGCTGTCATCTGTACGTCCTTTCTGACTTTGTTTCTTAACTGGTCAGCTGAACATGACTGAGGCAGAGAAGAGGTGGCCTCTGTAGTCTATAAGGAGTCTAAGATTATCCCCAGGTTAGAGCTGGCTTGACAAGAGTGTATCTGGTCTGATCTGTGGCCCATCTTTTCCTTGGATACAGGCAAGGAGGAAACAGAGCTGCTTATTGTATCATGTATCCCCATCTTCCCGCATTGTGTGATTTCACATGTGCCCATTGTGTCAAAGTGATGCTGGGATCGTTGGCTAAGTGACAGGCTGGTGTCCAGGCTTGGAAAGGGAGTATGTGTGCACATCCAGCTCATCCTGTGATGCTGGAAACACACCCATCATGCAAAGGGGCACATGAGAGTTGTGTCCAATTGCAGGGTGGAGAAAGATGTTGCACTGTGAAACTTATGTCCCCGTAGCCAGCTGTGACCCCTGATCAGCATTGGTGTAGTTAAAAGCCATGTGGGAGTGCATTTGCTGAAGGACTTGAGCTTAAGTAATGTGGAAGTCTTAGTTGTGATATTGGGCAGCTTTTAAGTAATTGCCTTTGTCATCTTTAGCATCCTTACTGTTGTTTTTAAGGAGATAAAATCTACCTTCAGTACTATGCATCTTTGAAATAGCCTGTGAGTGAAATGCCACTTCGAGACCTGGGCTAGAGGTGCTTTCTGCATTCATCTGCTGATTTACTGTGTCTTGGCTAGAAGAACAGTGATTTAATGCCAAGGGAGGGAAAGCTGGCTGATATGAAGAGTTTCCTAACGCATCTCTTACGCTAACATAAGCATCTTGCAAGAGAAGTGGGAGAGGATGGCTCCATGGAAACATTTAGGCTGGACCAAATAAAGGGTGAGAGGTGTCCTTTAGGAAATGCTGCTGCACTGAAATAGGCTGGACTGATCAACATGTCTTTTCCATCTTAAACTGAAGTTTGCACTGGAAATTATTCTTATGAAATCTTCCTGAGTAGGCAGTTTGAGGTGTTGAAATTCACAGCCTTGGAGGTGTTGGACCAAACCATCATCCACAGAGTGTCAATAATAACTAAAAATATAACCTTGGCTGGAGTGGCAGAAAACGCTTCCTTTTGTATTGCATAAACCAAAAAAAGCTTCTGGTAAAGCTGCTGCATGAGAGTTAAAAAGAAACCAGACCGACTGTCCTGAAGATGGCAGTGATGCTCTTCTCAAGCAATCCATATTTATTGGCTGAATGCCACTGTTCTTTGAGAGCAACTGTCCCACCCACAAACTCTCTCTTCTATAAATTACTGCAATATTACTTTTCCCTTCAAAGACTCAGTGATCCATTGCTCTCTTTATTTCTCCCCTCGTTTCGACACATTAACACAACTTGCTTCATGCTCTGGCTTTGCAAATGAGGAGGAATTGATACCAGGGCATAATTGCATGTCTGCTCTCAAGGAGGGAAAACAAACGGCCCCAGACCCCCACACTGTGCCTCTGCAGATCTTCAAGTCTCTAAAGGATTTTGAAATCTGCTGTTAATCAAAAGCTAATTAAATGTTTTAATTAGTTTTTAAAGTGTGGGTTTTCTTATGGAAGGTGCTGTCTAGGTCTGTGTTATGGGAAGCTCTTGCTCTGGGAGCAGAGCAGGTAAAGCAGAGCAGCAGGCTTTTAATCAGTTCCTTTGTTGACCTTGAGCCTCGAAGGCTCCGACATCTTCAGTGTCTGTCCCCCTTCACCTCTAGCAGAGATAGCTGCCTCTCTTCAGTGAGACTTTGGATATGATGCTGCTTGCAGGGTTGGTATCAGCTGCTCTCACACACAGCTGAACAGCTGCTCTGTGCTCAGAAATCTTACAACCCCTTCCTACACTTTGGACTCTGATTTACTCTTCAGGTCTGAGCCCTGGTCTCTGCAGTCCCAAGTAGCAACCTGACACAGAGATGGCTCCGCTGTGGCTTGGATCTGGAAACCCTTAAAACACAGATCTGAGGGGAGGCCAAGCCCACCCCATCCATACCAGGGATAGAATTCTTCTGGAATCTGGGGGACTGGAGATCAGACCATGGGAAATTTGTGGTCTGAAAATCAGCATTTACAGCTATTACAGTGAGGAGCGCTCTGTGTGTGTAAATTTCATATATCTCTTAAATAGTCTACACTATCACTATTAAAAATGTTAAAATTTTATTGTAAAATCTCTGTTGCAGGTAAAGGTGGAGCTGGTTTTGGGCACTGCAGCAGTGATTTCTTAAGTCTGCTGCATGTCCCCCTCCCAACTGGGGCTTTGGCTGCATTGTTTTCCCAAAATGTTGGGGGTTTTGCATTTGTTGGTTGGTTGGTTGGTTTTGATTGTTTTGGGGTTTTTTTTCAAAAAATAATGTAAATAATAAGAGATGCAGCTTGAGACTATATCCAATGCAGAGAAATTTCTGAGGTCTGATTAGACCAAGGTTAGGAATATCCCACACGGGTTTTTTTTTTTTTTTTAATAAGAGAAAACAAGAGTTTGGCTTTCTGAATCTTCTCTGCATTTTAAGGTCTGAGCAAGCAGCTGAGGGCTGTGCGGAGCCGCTTGGGGAGCAGCTATGAGGGGTTATGTAAGGAGATCGGAATTTGGTCAGTCTGCGCAGTTTCCTCTTCAGGAGGGTGTTGGAGATGGAGGAGGGCTGCCCAGAGCTGAGCGCTGGGCTGGTTTTTGGGGCCATGCTGGAGAAGTGGCAGTGGGTAGCAGGCGTGTTGAGCACTGAGTCAGGTCAGCCTGATGCTTTGATAAAACAAGCGATGTCTGGGCTCTGGAGCCCAGATGACATCCGTGTGACCGAGTCACTGATGAGGTGTAGGGCACTCTTTAAAAGCTGATTCTTATACAACAGTAATGTGTGTGCTAAAAAGCACAGGGTGGGCTGTAAGTAGGGAAAGCAGCCAAACTTTTATTGCAGAAGTTTTTGGGGGATGCTAATTGAACTGCATCCAGAGGGCAGAATCTTCCCTTTCTTTGGGAGTGATTCAGCCACTTAGTAGTCCTGTCACCTCTTCTAACCAACAGCTCACTGCCAAAAAATGTCCAGCCCTCAGAGGCAAGCAACATCAATACTCCTCTGGTTGCAAACACAGGCTTTGAATTTGGGCCAGGGGAAAAGGCTGGTAACACTTTAGGGAGCATGATGAGAAGATCAGCGTCTACCAGTACTCAGACCAAATGCTGTTTCCTATCCTACTGGTGTCTGTTAGCAGTGCTGACCATTTGGTGCAGTCTCGCTGAGGGAGTGTGCAGGAAAATGCATGAAAATAACTGGATTTTTTTGTGTAGAGGCTCACACAGTGAACAGCAGTGGCAAACAGGCTGTCCAGGGCTGGTGCTGCTAAACTTGCCATGTCCTGCAGAAAGCAACTTTCTTCCACTTACTTCTTTTGCTGTCTGCATACAGCCACTACTGAAACTCGTTAGGCATGTTCAGTTCTAGGGGTCCGGTGGCTGCAATGATTGCAAATGATGTTTCATGGTCAGTGCCAAAGGCAGCCCATCGCTCCCAGCATGTCAGCGCAAGAGTGAATGTGCACAGCTGTAACTGGCTGACACCACTGGTTTGTAGATAGTGCCACTTCTTGGTGGCATCATCAATGTTTACCATCCCCTCGCCTGCTAGTCATGACACTGAATGGTCTGCCTTGGGATGCCATCAAAGATTGCCATGCTCTGTTAAATTGCCCAGGGCAACCTGTTCACTCCTGCTCGCGGGGTGTTGGTCGACAGCCGACTGAACATGAGCCAGCAGTGTGCCCAGGTGGCCAAGAAGGCCAATGGCATCTTGGCTTGTATCAGAAACGGTGTGACCAGCAGGTCCAGGGAGGTTATTCTCCCTCTGTACTCGGCACTGGTGAGACCGCTCCTTGAATACTGTGTNGGCATTGGAATATGCTGCCCAGGGAGGTGGTTGATTCGCCTTCCCTGGGGGTGTTTAGGGCACGAGTAGACGAGGTCCTGGGGGACATGGTTTAGTGTTTGATGGGAGTGGTTGGACTTGGTGATCTGGTGGGTCTCTTCCAGCCCAGTGATTCTGTGATTCCTCCAGTTCAGCCATGGTTCAGGCGCATTGACTGTGCTTTTCTACTAAGGTTCACCTGCTCCCTGTATCAGCACAATCTGACATAGATGGCTGGGGTATTTCAGCATCTCCTCCTTGCAGAAAGAACAGATTCACCCTTGGTGAAACTATGTCTATAGGGTAAACCTGTCAGAGCCTGCAGCATGGAGGTGACTGGTACAAAGTTCTGCTGGATGTCATGGACCTATTACATCTGTTCTGGCTCCTGCCCTGCGTGTCACTTGTCTATGACATTGCTCATCCTATCCCTTCTACAGGTTTTTTGAAGGCCTGATCCCATAACATCCGAAAGTTCACTAGATATTTGAGACTGAAGTTTGGGGTTGACTATTTAATTCTGTGGCAACCTGCTGCAGCAAAATAGAACACGTTTGGGTGGAAGGTGAAACTTTCTTGTGTTGAGGTTGTGAATTTGAGGACCACCATCAACCTTCTCAGCTGTAAGAAGCATGTCTTGACCCTAATTTGTGTAAGACTTGCCCAAACCAAGCTGCTTCCATAACAAACCACTTTATGCATTCCTGGCAGAGCAGACTGAAAGAAGAAGGGATGGTAACCTGGGTATGTGTGGTTATGTATATCTTGAGCTGAGGTTGGGGAGCAATTGCTTTGGTCATTACAAAATGGATTGTAAATTTTTTTTCCCCAAAAGATGAGAATTAAACAATAAATGGATCCAAAACTATATGGAGGAAAGAGAAATAAAGCAGGCTGTATATAATAATCAGTATGATAATCGGAAGTTTCAGTGAATAGATCATATTGTAATTCAGTAAGCATTATAGTCTTTACAAAGTTTAGTTGCAAGAGTGTTAGAGCTCAAGGTCTCCTGTGAAACAGTTTTCTCATTCTGTCTGTCTCATATGACAGAAAAGCACTCTAACAAATAGTTGGAAGCATCTAATTTTTGTGTGTATGCATATATTTGTAACCTACATATTAAATAAATAAGAACCAGATGTTTGTAATGGACAAATTATTAATTGCAGCTCCTGGGGGAAAACAAAAAGGTAGCTATGGTAATGGTTTTCCTGCAACAAAACATCTGATTTTATATAATCATGTATTACTGTAATTTGTGTAGAAAATCAAACATTTGTAGCAAGTAAAGCATAAGTTACAATTGTTTTTCTAGAAATGTAGGAACTGCTAAGATCACTGAGACCTGTGAGCCTCTAGCTCAGGAATTTTGACAATGGCCAGAATAGGGTAGACCAAGGATGTTCCAAGAAAACCTGCAAAAAACACTTAGATTCTCCCTTATCTCAGAGAAGTTTCTATTCCTCCCTTTCCCGCTGTAATTCAATGTTAGTTAATGCCACAAATTTTTGAGAGTTTATATCTTTCCCAAGACTAATTTCAAAAATAACTTTAAATATTTTCTGCTGTAACTCTAGTCAAGTTTGTTACTCATCAAAATGTCTAATCGTGGTTGGAATCTTGCCAAGATTTTTTTTATTTTTAATCTTTCAGCTTCATCTCATTTTCCTGCCATATGATGAGCTAAGGATGGGTGAAAGCAGTGATTAGTAGCATGACCAAATAAAGAAGGGTAAAGTTTTGGAGAAATTACTGGAAATCAACAAGTTTTTTTCCCGTTTTATGTAACTGCAGCAGGAGAAAACAAGTATAACAACAGGCTTTGACATTGTATTTTGGAATTGTTTTTCACCCTGATAATTTTGTGTTGATGGCATTCCTAAAGTGTGCTTCATAGCTGGGGTGCAGTGCGCTGTGGAACTTGTGCTGTCTAAGGCAGGTAACTCATGCCAACAGGGAGGCAGTTGTGACCCTGGTGGGTGATCTAGCTACATTTGGCATAGGATCAAAACAGAATAAGACATGGAGGTCAGCTTCATGGAGATGCATGGAGGGCTGGACACATCCAGCGTGCCTAAGGATGTGGGATTTATCTGTGTGCACGCATCCAAGGTTTGATTTGCTGGTAACTCAATAGCCAAATGTCATGCTTGTGCTGATACATGGTAACAAAAATGCCCATGGCCACATCTGTTTTGTTTGTGAGCCACAAATTGTGGCTATATGATAGATATCTGAGAGCAACCTCATTAAAGGAAAGGGTCAAGTTATGATATGGTGGTTCACGTGCAAGATGGGAACTGTAGCTGGCAACTCCTTTGAGCACAGAACTTTTCTGAAACACCTGATTAGCCTTGCGGGATCCGGACTGATCTCTGCCAGGCATGCTGTTACTTGGATGAAAGCAAGGAACTAGGGAAGTGAAACAGGGTTCAGGTGGGATGATAACCTCATCATAGACTTGCTGTTTGGAGTTAGTGATGGATGAGATCCTGCTGATAAACTATCTGCTGTGATATTATTAGGATGGATCTCAGTGTTAAGAGCTGTTTTGATGTAGTGGAGTTTGGTTTCCCTCTCCTATTGCAGTGATAAGACAGTGAGGTTTAGTTGGGATAAATGCTCAGCTGTATTTCACAGCCTGGCTTCCCCCCTCTCCTCATTTGTATTAATAGCAGGCAATACTATAAATGTATTGTTGTGTTCATAAGGGAATTGTGAAATTGGCAGCTGAGGGGCTCTCTTGCAAGAGGGAGACAGCTTCTTCTCAGACAGAGTGAATATTTTACCTTGAATCCATCCTTTTCCCATTTCTCCCTCCGTGGTCAAAGCTGCTGAATAGAAAGGAAAACAAATTTAATCTGACTTTGAAAGTTCAGTCAATATTCAATAAATAATCTACTCACTATGGAGGAGACCTTGCATATGATAGGAAAACTCATAGGTGCTTTATGGTGTTTATGGGTGGGTTGTCAGGAAGAAAAAATATTTCTAAAAATCTCCTACTGATATCAGTGTGTTTATTTGTATTTAAGAACAAATCAAGGTACCTCAGGTACTTTGATTTAAAGACTGAGTCCTCACAGTGCTAGGAGCTGCAGGAAGAAATAAGAAATACGAGAGTTGCTACTCTGGTGGTCAGATCAACATGATTAGCAGTTACATTTTGGGATGCAATGTGGAATGGAAGGGACAAATGAACTGGAAGGACTGCCTAGTCAAAAAATGAAGTTTTTCAGGAAAGGCAATATCCTTTTCCACCTAGCTATTGTCTTCTGGACTTAGTAGTCCCTGGGTGAAATAGACATGATGCAGCAAATTTTGACATAAAGTTTGCAAGAAGCAGGAAAAAGCTGTGTGATACAGAACAGCCACGTGTCACGGCTCCCCAGGTGAGGATGACTTGTGACCTCCTAGGCTACCACTTCAAAGACTTCGAAGGTAAAAGCAGACATCTCATGTCAGGGCTGGAGGAGATGCTCAAGAGTGAAGCTGAGGCTATACAGACTGTTGGTTTTGTCCCATCTTAACCACTGCTTAAGATCACGCTGTTTCTTCAGGTTTCAGTTATTGCTTTAGCAGGCAATTTATCTGAATGAGCAGATAGCATCATGGTCTTTACCTTCAGCTACAGATGATTCAGATCCTATTTGTGTCTCTGACTACTAAAAACTGCTTTTTGTCGAGTTCATTGCCTGGTGCTTCCCTGCACGCAAACAGAGGCACTGATGTAGTTGAAGCACAAGACTTTGGCCTTCATCCCCAGCATTCCTGACAGAGAGGCTGAGGTGGCACATAAACCTATCCTCATGCATTTAGATGTCTTCATCAACTGAGAGCACCGTTTGGGAAAGAGACATTTAAAAGTCTCATTGTTGGGTTTATAGGTTTTTTAAAGCCACTTAGTCATTTGATAGCAGGTTAAAATTAGTCTGTACAAGATAAGGCATCAACACAGTCTTTTCCTGAAGCTCCTTATTAGCATTGATTTTTTTCAGTCAGAAGAAGAGTAGAGTAATGGAAGGTTAAATTAATGATACTACAGTCTGCACTGTTTGCCTGGAAATGCCTTGCATCTTGTGCAGGACCTTATCATGATACAAAACCTGAAGATTCAGCAACAAGAACACAAAAAGGTCATTCCCATTTTTAGGGTGTTATTTGACTGGGATGAAAGCCATTTTCCTCTCTGTCTTTCGTTTCACTAATAGTTGATGGTTGACATGACCCTTATTATTCAGAGCTTCATTTAGATAATCTCCTGGTCATTGTGGTCTTTGAATTCATGAATGTAGTTAGAAATAGCATGTTGATTCTTTCAGAAAAATCCACTAGGAATGATAATGCTAGGTGGTTTTTGGCAGTGGGGGCGTACATGTGTGTGTGTGTGTGTTTGGTTTTTGATTTTTTTTTCAAGACACATGTGAGGGACTGCTCTGCAAAATAATGTGCATGTGTTTGTACCGTGTGGTATAAGATGGAAGGAATTAGTTGTTGAAGAGATGAAGAATAAAAGGTTCTAGAGGGTAATGGGCTCCCCCATGCACCTTTGTTCCTGGGAAGACTTTTTTGACTCAGGCTATTCAGACCTACCTTGGACAATGCTGAAACAGGAGTCCTATCTAAACTCTCTCATCAGTGAAAAGACACAGGAGTGTCTCCAGCTTGATTTATCCTGTCGTCACATTGTTAGATAGACAAGATTAATATCTTTCTGAAGGCCCATCACTCCCTCCCTCCCCCCCTCTCTGTCTCGCTCTCTGTCTCTCTCCCTCTCCCTTCCTGTGACTACAGGGAGAACTTAGGTGTCCATGTTTATTTCTTACTTGATTCATGCTATATCAGTTCAATTCTGGGTTTTATTGTTACCTTTTTCTGAAGGGTCACACTTGAACCAGCACAGGTATGTAGGATATACTCATGGCACAGACATTGGAGTTGTAAGGTGCCTGCAAGATCAAGGAGATCTCAAAACACCGACACTAATATATCCTGACATATTCCATGATTTTATTTTTTTTTTCCTACTTTGGAAGCACAAGGGACCGAATGGCTTGAAATCAGTGTACTAGTGATACTAGGTGATTGGACCACTGAGCTTCTTTTGATAAACATCTGCAGTTCAGCTTGGTTTGTCACCAGAACTGTAGTCTTGTGCAAAGCTACAATTACAAAATTCTCAGATGAGAAGCAATACTGACAAAAAATTAATCAAAAACTTTGATAACTGACCAATCACAAGCATTCTCCACAGATGGTGTCAAATACCTGTTGCTAAGTGAAATGCCCTTTATTAGTTTTTTTCACAGCATTTCACAGATTCTAGGGCTGGAGCACCTCTTCTATGAGGACAGGCTGAGAGAGTTGGCTTCGTTCAGCCTGGAGAAGAGAAGGCTGTGTGGGAGACGCACAGTAGCCTCAAAGTACTTAGAGGGGGTCTATAGGAAATATGGGGACATATTTTTAGCAAGGCCTGCTGCTACTACAACAAGGAGTAATGGTTTTACACTGAGAGAGGATAGATTTAGACTGTATATCAGGAAGAAATTTTTTACCCTGAAGGTGGTGAAACACTGGAACAGGTTGTGCAGGGAGGTAGTGGAGAACCCATCCCTGGAAAGGTCAGGAGCCTATGGAAATACAATGAAGTGACTTCTTGAAGTCACTTCCTGACACCTTGAAGAAGCAGCCCTGAAGATGACCATGGAGGAGCTGCAGTAAGGAGCCAACTCTGTTTATTAAATATCAGTGAAGTGATGACGTTCTGAGCCCCACAGGGATTGTGGCCTCTCTGGAGAGTGGGGACAGCTGCTAAGGAGAGTTAAAAGGAAGGACGTAGTGGAAATTACTGCATCTCCCATTTTACTTACTTACTTTTGCCTCCAGGCTCTCCCTTAAAGGGATTATACAAGTTTCTAAAACCAAATTTTGCCCTGTGGAAAAAAAAGTGTTCCAAATACTGAGGTCTGTGAGGAAGATATGACCCCCTCCCTGTCTCTGCAATTTCATTAGCTCTCCTTCTGCCTCTCTCCAAAACCATGCATTCAAGCACTGCAGGAACATCGTGTCATTGATGCTGAAGCAGCCAGTTACTTTATCCTATTTGATGCCATCTTTTCATAAATCAGATCAGAAGACGACACTGGGTCATTCTGTCCTGACTGAAGTGATTAAGTAGATCTATGCTATTAACTGCAGTTTTCTTCTGAAAATGTCAGACTGCCTGCCAAGATCTTGCCATGAGTTAAATAAGCATCTGCTGGCTGAGGATTCAAACTCCAGAGTGGAGGCAATTATGCATAACTGCAAAATGAAAACCCACAGATTGAGCAGCCTCCTCAGACCTATATCTTGCTGCCCCTTGATGTTGTGGTTCTGCACGGAAAACTCATATGCCCAGCAGTTTTGTCCCAGCTGTATGGGTTTTGTCCAGCTGAAATATCATGTATCTGACAGTTTTTCCTTGTAGGGGGAAAGGAGTTCTGAGGAAATTAAATATTGTTTTAAAAAGACAGAACTTTTTCTGCATTTTCACTATTAATTCTGTGGCTCCCCCAGACATCTGGTGAGTATTGTGTCTGTGTCTGTGAGATTTTGGCACTGACATTAATTACAGTACAAGAAAACAGAGAGGAGCAACTGTTGCTTTATGAAGGGAGAACATTTTTGAGTCCCCACCTCAAATACTGTGTTCAGTTTTGGGCCTCTCATTATGGGAAAGACATTGAGGTCCTGGAGTGTGTCCAGAGAAAAGCAATGAAGCTGATGAAGAGTCTGGAGAATGTCTTATAAGGAGCAGCTGAAGGAGCAGGTTATTTAGCCTAGAGAATAGTAGGCTGAGGGGAGACCTAATCACTGTCTACAACTACCTGAAAGGAGGTTGTAGAGAGGTGGGTGTTGGTGGTAGGCAATAGGATGAGAGGGAATGGCCTGAAGCTGCGCCAGTGGAAGTTCAGATTGGGCATTAGGAAAAATTTCTTCACTGAAAGGATAATCAAGCACTGGAAGAGGCTACCCAGGGAGGTGGTTGAGTTACCATCCCTGGAGGTATTCAAAAGATGGGTAGATGAAGTGCTTAGGGATAAAATTTAGTAGTGGACAGATACTATTGGGCTTGATGATCTCAAGGTCTTTTCCAGCCTAGTGATTCTATGATTTACAGCACTGCACAATGGCACAGTGAGATTTTACTGCGCGCAGAGATGGAATGAACATCCTGCAGCAGCGTTTTGAACTACCTTCTGGTTGTCTGGAGGTTGTTCAGGACCTGCTGCCCCCAGTCATTGCCCCCCTCCAATGGCAGGGCTGACTGTTTGCATTATTCATCCGCAAATGGATGCTGACTCTCATATCAGCTCTTTAATAGTTCCTTTTGGGATCTGAGGATGTAAAGCACTAGGAAACTTGCCGTGTTGTAATAAAAGGCACTGGGGATGCTTGGTAAGATAAAGTATAAGAAGTTTCCTTCTGCATAGCAAGTGTATGTATGTGTATATATACTTATATATATATATATAAAAGGAGATATGCATGTGTGTATTTGTATCTCTACAGACATCTCCTTCAGATTAACGCACAAACAGAAAGCCAGGGCTTACCACCCTTTCATAGGATAGGAAAAGATCACTGATGCTCCTAACACATGAAAGTATCACTGATGATGATTTTGTGTATTGTTTTTATTGGTTCTTTAGGATTGCTTTCTGGGCATATGAGGATGTTGAAGAACTCTGAATGAAGAGTCTTTACAACAGAATATTGACAATGGGAAGGCAGGACTCCCAGGTTTTATTTTTCTTGGACAATTAAATGTCATCTTGCCTATTGCACTAAACTTCTCCAGACCTCCAGTTAATTTTGTTGTTACAACAGGAATTCCACTGGTGCTGTGATGCTGCAGGACACAGACTAGACTGGTGGGGACAGCAGGAGAAGGACAATTTGTGTAGTTTGGCTAGTGCCCATGTCCAAGCCTGTCACTGGCCAAAGACTTTTTCTATATTTATTGTTAGCTTTGTTTCCAGTGAAATTATTCCTCGTGAGTATTTGGGAGAGTGCATTCGCTTGCAGGTGGTTAAAGAAATGGCATAAGATCATTGTCACTGCATTTATGAATGTGATTTAATAGGAGTGTTCAGCTAGGTTTACTGGGTTCAACTTCTTGTTTATAAAGGCATCGGCCTCAGCGGAAAAAAGAGCATCTCCAGAAACATCACAGCAAGAACATCTCCGCTTTAGAAGAAGGAGTGGCTGTGGGACCTGATAGGGACAGTATCTCCTCCAGTCCACGTTGTGCTAATGAGGCATCTTCCACTCAAGTCATACAGGATTAACAAGTATCTCCAGGTAAGGATTTTCCATTTGTGGAGGTAACAGCACTGAGCTGTGCCAGACACACTTGTTTCTTGGTAATTCAGTGCTGCTCAGGGAGAATTGGATCCTCGTGGGCTAGTGTCAGTGACATTTCCCTCTCAGCATGCTGCAGCCGTACAGATGCAAGGACACACACTGCTTCTACCACCGGTGTTTTTGCTGCAGCTGATGGTTTTCCCTTCAAAGTTTTGATTGCTGTAAATAATACTCGAGCTCAGAAGCAGCGTGGCAGTGATGATCCCTTGCTTATTGGTTGTAAGTGTTTATTTGCTTGTTTATCACCCAGCCTTGTAATAACTTAAGCACAAGGTCAGGAGAAGAAAAGATGGACAAGCCCATTTTATGGGCTTATGTAAATAGCAGCGCCATCAACAGCATTATCCCAGAAAGATGTTAGACCTCAAATTCTTCTACAGAGTTTTAAAATAATTCTCCAAATATGACATAGTTAAAAAAACCAGTTAATTTTCAAATGCATGTTAGGGAATTTTTTTCATAACTTTGTTCACATTCATAGGGTCTGAAAACTGTTGTTTTGCAGCCTCAGCTGCTGCAAGCTGGCACAATGCCACTAAAGCTAAAGAGGGAATGATAACTTCTACCAGCTGAGGTATTATGGAGCTATGAGGTGGTGAGGAAGGGGCACAAATGGTTTTTCCACTTGCCCCATAGTGTAGTGAGTGACCTCATGTGTCCAGATTCTTCAGGGCAGGTTTATAATTTTCTTTTGCTACTTGGCATTTTGTCTGACTCCTTTTCCCTAATTCTTCCTGCCAAAAGCAAAAGACAAGAAATGAGTCAGGTCTTCCTTATTCTGGATGCATCTCAGAATTCCTTGGAAATAATGTTACTGCACTCTAGTAATAGTCAGTGGGGATTTTTTTCTATCCATCGTGTGTAGCTGCTAACTGTGGGCCTGCTTTTCAGGCCGTTGCAGAGGGCTTTCAGTGGGAGTTGAGAGCACTGAGCGTCTTAAAGAATATAACTAGCTGCCATCACAGATGTTGTTCATGAAATATTACAAAGAACCCTAAAGTTCACTGGGAGACTTGGACACATTTCTTACATTTGGGGTTTTAACACAGAAGTGTTTATGAAAAAAAAAATCTATGTATGTTTTGGGGTTTATTTTTTTTTTTTNCCAACATCTAATATTACTGATATCCAAGAGTACATCTGAAGTTCTTGCAAATTTTCCAGGTTTTCATTTATTTCTCTGTGGAGAAGGAAGAGAGTTGTGAGTATCTTTTAGCCTCTTGGATGAGTAAAAGTGCTTTATGTGGACATGGGCACCACAGTGATGGAGCCCAGGTGGGGTTCAGACACAGAGGTATGAAGCAGGGAGCAACAGGGGCTCAGAAGTCAGGACTGTGCTTTACCTACTTATCTGTATTGCACCTCGGCAACAAGTTATTGCTTCTTTCATACTAAAAAAAAAGTGCTGTTAATGGGAAGAGCAAAGCAGTCTTATTTGCTTCTCACAAACTGCCAGTGTCTCACATGTGATGCCTCCTGAGGCTGGGCAGATGATGGGGAGAGGAGATGCCCTCAGATGAGATCACATAGAGAGTGAGACTGAGGGAAATCTGTTTTCCTTAAGGCACTCTCCCCTGGTTGATCTGAGCCACCTCTGTTTCTACTGTCTGAGAATTTGCAATGCAGTGAAATACTGTGTGAGAGCCAGAAGCTCTCCAGATATCTTTGGTAAGGAGTAGCCGTGCATCTCCAAGCTCAGGTTGATTTGAAGACCCACTAGAGTTAGAAATATACTCAACTTGGTTTGCATGAAGTAGTGAGCTATTTTGCTACATTCAAAGCATATGTGAATGATTTGAAGTATAAATTATTCATGCTCCTTCTTCTCCTGTTCTTTCAAACCAGGAGGTTTTTTCAGTGTCCTGCACTTAACTTTAGCTCTGTAGAACACTATCCAAGGGAGCATAGTTGCTTTGTATGGTGAATAAATGAGTTCAAATGGTCACCTGACACAGCAGAATTGTGTGGGAAAGAAAACCTGCGTCAATGTGAAACATGCGCCTGTTCAGAGGATGAGGCATCTGATTCATAAATCAGTGGCAGGGAGGTAAGGAGAGATGCACAGGTTTGGCAACAACCGTTGGACTTAAATTGTGCATTTTACTATTTTTCATCTTAGGTCTCCCAAGAAGATCATAATTTTTACTTACATGTTTTCTCTCTGCTGCTGATCAGATTTTAAAGCATCCAGAAGGTCAGTTTGTTCCCATTTAAAGTTGTCTTGTGATTCCTGCTGATGCTCTGTGCACACGAGCACTGCCAGGACCTGCAGGGTATGTGTTTGGCAAAATGAAGGGAGGCTGCAAAAGCTGCCTGAGTGCTGTGTCTTGCCTGCCGCTTTGGGCTGGTCATTTACTTGGAGTATGTTAATGCTGCAGTGAGCAGGAAATTACAAAATTGCTTTTATATGCCAGAAGCATTTCCAGCAAAACACGTGAATGTGTCTAAGGGGGGATGCAGGGAATATACTGTCCTGCTTAAATCAATTACTCCTTTAAAAAAGACTCAGACTGAACTTGCAGTATCTCTAGGTGCTAGGCAGGGAGTTGTCCTGCCACAGTGAAATCTGCAACCCACAAGAAACTGCCTGTATACCTTGGTGCAGGCAGCATTATAGGATGGAGAGAGCGTGGTTCTGATATCCAAAGCTAGTTTAGTGGCTGAGCCTATAGGTCACAGGATATCCTTTTCCTAGCATGATTTCACATTGGTTATTGCATCTGTAGCAGGTGTGGAGGTTGATGAGAGCACCAGACTTGAGGTGCTGTCCTTGCCTGTGGAACCAGGCTAAGGTAGGAAGAGATGGTCTAGGTCAGAAATAAAATAGGTGGAAAGCAGCCTACCCATTTTCCAGAAGGTGGTAATTCACAGAATCACTAGGTTGGAAAAGAACCCCAGGATCATTGAGTTCAACCATTCCTATCAACCATTAAACTCTGCCCCTCAGCACCTCATCCACCCATCTTTTAAACACCTCCAGGGATGGTGACTCAACCACCTCCCTGGGCAGCTTCTTCTAGGGTCCAATGACTCTTTCTGTGAAAAATTTTTAAATTCAATCTACTGTTTTAGAAATGCCTCCCTTTTTACCCATGTGCTATCTGTATTAGGAGTCCTCGAGCATTGCCTTCTCAGCAGATGGAGAGGAAGACTGCTGAACTATGTCTTCTCCAATACCTCAAAGATCATGCAGGTGTTGCCAAGACTCTGCAGTTCCTGTTTACGCCATATGTGATGTTCCCAAACCCTTCAGCACTTGTGGCAGTTCCTGCAGGTCTTCCCTGATAACTAACTCCAACTGGCACAGAAGAGACATCAGCAAGATGAATCCTTGGAGAGCAGCCAGCTCTTGCTTTTATTTTGCACTTGTGTTATTGAAGTCAAGCCTTTGAACGAGGCCTCAGGCCTCTGTTACAGAGCAGGACAGATGAATACAAGGAGGGAGTTCTTGCCTTGTGGGGACAAGAGTCACAAGATCTCCAATGGAATGCCAGACTGCAAGCGTTTGTTGTGGTCCAAGCCACTGCTTATTTCCTCCAGTGACGCAAACTTGTGTCAGTCCTTTTTGGTGGTTAAGTGCATGTGAAGGGACATGCTAACCTCCCTGGCATTTCTCTGCTTGTATATGCACACGTGTTTGCGCAAACCAGAAATGACAGGCTTGATTCAAAGATGACTGGGTGGGGTTGTTTTGTCTGTGGGATGCTGGAGGTCTGAACCAGGCACTGTCAGGCTGGAAATCTCTGGATGAAGATCTGGAAGGAGTGTGGGGTGTGTAGCACCTCATGTCACTGAAACCAGCAGAGGCTGGATCTCAGATTTTACAAGATGCAAGCAAGAACTTCCCATCAAGAGATGAACACTTGCCATGGACATTTGTAACAGATGTGGGAAAGAAATAGTATCCTCTTAACTAGCCTGTGATAATCTTCGTAGCTTTGGACATAAATACTCTTCTGCCAGTGGTTTCCAATGCAATCATTTACAATCTGGTCAAAACAGAGATCAGGCTTGACAATTGCATGACATCGAGTTTGCCTCCTCCTTTGCAAGGAGAAAAGACAGCTCATCATATTGAAAGCTTCCTACAGTGTTAGGACCTAAAGCTATCTGCTTGCTTGTTGAGAACAATTACTTAGTCCTCAGCAGACTCTTTCCCATTTAATAGCCACAATCCTTTCTCATCTGTGGTTTTGCTGTAGTTGGTACATTTTTGAGGGGCGAAGCCAGGGCAGGATTATGTATGAGAGCACTGGTGTAATGGTCATCATTGTTGACTTGCACTGCCTTACTGAATGTTATTAGCTGAAAATGTACCTACATTGCATGTGCAAAAGAATTTATAATTACAGAATATTCTGTAGAACTTGGTGTTTTCCAGGTGATGCTGACCCATTCCTTCCTGTTTCTGATATCGTTAGGCTCCTTGGAAGCATCACACTGTTCCTGTAATTAAAAGAAATTCCCACTGATTTGACTAATATGGGAGTAACAATCTGTACAGAAAACCTGTTTTGGAATGAAAACGCCCCTTTTCTTTGCAGAACTTGAAAGCTTAGTACATGTAAATTCTTCCAAAGGAAGTTGATATATTTTAGATTTTTTTTTGCTGCTTTTTAATGTAATGGAAATATGCCCATTCCTAGTTTATGGTGAGAATTTCTAGATGCTACTATAGTAATGATTTTTCATTGATTTTATTATGTTTCATACAGACAATTACACAGAAACTGGAGTTCTGACTTGACATCCTCAGAAAGACATGGGACAACTTCATAACTTCAAAACAGTTTAATAGCAGTTTAAAGCAAAAGCTGTACACACAAGCAAAGCAAAACAAGGAATTCAGTCACTATTTCCCACTGGCAGGCAGATGCTCAGCCATCTCCAAGAAAGCAGGGCTCTATCATGCATAATGGTTAACTCTGGAAGACACACACCATTGCCCCAAAAGCACGCCCACCTTTCTTCTTCCTCCCTCAGATTTATATGCTGAGTATGATGTTATATGGTATGGAATATCCCTTTAGTAAGTTATGGTCAGCTGTTCTGGCTGTGTCCCTTCCCTGCTTCTGGTATACCCCCACCCTACTCGCTGGTGGTGTGGGAAGGAGAAAAGGCTTGGATTCTGTTTAAGCACTGCTCAGCAAGAACCAAAACATTCCTGTGCTATTAACACTTTTTCCAGTGTGAGTCCAAACATAACCCCATACAAGCTAATATGGAAAAAATAACTCTGTCCTAGCCAAAGCCATCTTATTCTTCACCTTTGCTTTTAAATTTGGGAGAGAAGATTTCTACATAGCCAGTGCAGTGTGTGCTTTAATTTGCGCTAATATGAGTTGGAAAAGATAAGTAGAATGACTGTAAATATTTTTTGCCTGATAGATTTCCCCCTAACTTTAAAATACTGTTTTTTTTTCTCTTTAAGTCTCATCTTTGATGCTTGCAATTATTTTTTTTTGTCTGATTCCCAGAGGTCATTAAAAAATTAGATTCTCTGCTATTATAATTTAATTAAATTACAGATCAGATTAGATTGTTGCTACAGGTGCAGTAAGCTTTCTACCTTTCTAACTTCACCAGTCTTATTATATGGCATGAAAAATTTCTTACAATTGACCTACTAGCTTTCCAGCAGCAAAGTATATGGCAAGTCATTCTTCTTAGTGAAAATCAGCCAATCCATTTTTAACGTGGAATTAATGAAGTGATGAAAATTTTCATCAGCAAAGGATTTATCACAGTATTTTTCACACAGCCTTACTACTGAATTAAAGACATTGAATGGATCCATAAATACCAAACATTGTTGATAATCCAACTTGAAGTCTTAATTCAGCCACTTTATAGTTAAGCTAGTAGAGAATAAGCATAAATGTGAGGTATTTTTTCCCCTTCAGTTCAAAATATGCTTATTTTGTTTCTCCAGTAAAGAGAAACGGTTACTTGAGCAAAGATTATGATCATGCGAATTGGCGACCTAAGAAATCTAGGGGGTTTTAGGCAGAAGATTTTCATTGTATGCAACAAGAAGATATTCTGGTATCCCTAAATCTTTCCTCTTTTATCTTTACATCTGCTCTTTGGAGGAGTCAAGTGTCAAATGCCAATATGCATTCAATCAAATGGGCCAATGAGTCCTCCTCTTGTGTTCTTCACTGACCCTGAAGTCTTTATTTCACTTTAATGGGTAGAAGCTGGAGATAAATGCTGGGTGCTACCTAGGCTCTAAATAATCCAGATCAAGAGACAAGGAGGGTTTCTGCACTAGTAAGCAAAGCCGAGTCTCGAATATCATGACTAAACTTTTTCTTCTTTTTGTCTGCAAAGCAGAGAGAATGTATCCAAAGAGTTCTGATAAAACACTGCTCCCTGAACTATGCTCAAATGCCACTTGGGAAGAAGATGACTGGCCGTGTAAAGGAGCCCACCAACACCTCCATGGTGAGGGTAGTCATGGCTTCAAGCCTTGACCAGGGTTCATCTACCACTATGGGCGCCATGTTCCTAACCATAAATACTGGTTTGGGCAGAAGGCAGAACTATTGGGCATTAGAGTCATTCACAATTGGTGCATATGTTCAAGGGCTTGCTTAAGAATGTACTTGGATTTTAGGACATGCATTTCTGTGTCCTGGGGAAGTCTTCATTTAAGATCCATGTATGGACTATTTTTTGGTTCCAGAATGGTGCTGATAAGATTAGCTAAACATACTATACCAAAAAAAGACCAAATCTTTAGTATTCAGAACAATTGAAAGATTTGAGCTTTTTCTTCTTGTTTTGGGTTAGTGGAGAACAGATAGCCCCTGTCTTGGTCTAAAACTAACACATTCCCCTCTGCATCAGACCCATCTCTGAAATGGACACGATCCAGTTGGCAGCCAGTTACAAGTAGTGNTGGCCAAAAAAGTGGTTTAGTCACCATCCCTG
>WAAB01006763.1:0-22671 GCA_013389865.1 Piaya cayana
AATGTGGTAAATAAAAAAAAAAAGCAAGTTACAACCCCAAGAAATTATCACACAAGGAGGAACAGGTTCTTTAAAAATAGGGCAAAATGGGACCAGATCTTCTTTCATGCAGTGAAGGATGGACTTGCTGAGAGTTTTGTTCCCGGGCCAAGCAGCCAAATCCAGGAGCCTTGGGAGCAAAACCACAGGAAACATTAACGGCGTCAAGTCTTGGAGAAGAAATTAAAAATGCCAGAGGAACCGCAAGAGAAAGCTGTGATAAGAGCTGCCTATCATCAGCATTTACGTCACCACCACTAGAGAGGCTATTTTATTACATTTTTAGTCTCCAGGGTCACAGTTTCTCATGAGGTGGTTATTTTGGCTGCTTTGCTGACTTATGTCCCTTGGTATGTGCCGACAGGCACTGGCAAACGCGACCAGGGAGAAAAGGCAAGAGCAAGGAGGTAGGACCAGACACACTCCTGCCTGAGAGCCGCTCCCTGGGAGGAAATGGCAATAATTCCTATAACAATGAAGTAATAATAATTTCCCCTAAGCTAAAGCTGCTTTCACGTCCCAGAACTGCTTTAGAAGAATGAGGTATTATTACTGCAATCAAAACAGATTACACAGAAAATTAAAAACTTCCCCTCTGCGTTTGAGCACAATTGCCTCACCAGCTCTTTGGGTCCAAGAGCCAGGGGATGCCAGCAGCCGCACCTGCAGGACCCCACGGCATGAGGTGTCAAGGAAAACTCTAAGTTTCACCCTAAGATATGGGGACACCGAGCACCGGGGAGCCTCAACTCGCAGTCCGGCTCTGCAGGGACAAAGAAGGGCTGATTCAGCCCCAGCATTCACAGAATCATAGAATCATCGAACGACCAGGTTGGAAGAGGCCCACTGGATCATGGAGTCCAACGATTCCTATCAACCAGGCCAAAAAGACTCCAAAAATGAATAAATCCTTCAGGGTCACAGGCATCCAGTAAATCTTGCACTACCTGAGTCTGCTTTCACCCTGCTCTGCTCTCAAACAACTAAAAGCTTTATAGAATCATAGAACAACCAGGCTGGAAGAGACCCACTGGATCATCGAGACCAACAATTCCCACCAATCTCTAAACCATGTCACTCAGTACCTCATACACATGTGCCTTAAACACCTCCAGGGAAGTGAATCAAACGCCTCCCTGGGCAGCCTGTTCCAATGCCCAATGACCCTTTCTCTGAAATTTTTTGCTANCCAGCCCCTTCACCAGCTTCGTTGCTCTTCTCTGCACTCGCTCCAGACTCTCAACACCCTTCTTGAGGTGAGGGGCCCACAACTGACCGCAGGATTTGAGGAGCGGTCTCACCAGTGCCGAGTCCAGAGGGAGAAGAACCTCCCTGGACCTGCTGGCCACTGGCTGGATACAAAACTTTAACTGCGGTTTCCCAACTGGCTCCGTTTAGGTGAGAAGGAGCCCTCCGGAGCCCGGCAGAGGCACCTCCCGTAGGTTACGGCGGGTCCGTGAAGGGTTTTATTCTTTTAGCCGCACAGGTCGAGCCAAAGGGTGGCGCCCATGGCCGGGGCAGCGGGGCCGCCTCCTCCGGGCGGTCTGCGGGGCCCGGGGCTGAGCGTGGGAACGGCCGAGACCCCCCAGAGCAGGCGGAGGGGCGGTGCGGACCGCCGCCTGCTTCCCCGCAAACGCTCAGAGAGGAGCGAAGGAGAGGTAAGAATAGAAAAGAAGCCGCCCCCGCCCCACCTGCCCGCCCCGCCGCGCCTACCCGGGAGATGGCGAGGGGCTGCTCGAAGTCCCGGCCGCCCACCAGGCGGAAGCCCCAGGGCCCAGGGCCCGGCAGCACGACCCGCAGCGTCCCCATGCGCGGCTGCACCTCGCGGGGAACCGGCACCAGCCCCGCCCCGCGCTGACCCCGCCCGGCCCCGCCCCGCGCTGACCCCGCCCCCGACGGGCTAACGCCCCTCTAACCGCTCCAGCCTGCTGGGGTGTGAACTCTGGAACCTGAGCGGGCTGAACGGCAGCCAGCAGGGGCCCAGGTGGCCAAGAAGGCCAGTGGCATCTTGGCTTGGATCAGAAACGGTGTGACCAGCAGGCCCAGGGAGGTTCTTCTTCTGTACTCGGCACTGGTGAGACCGCTCCTCGAATCCTGGGGTCAGTTGTGGGCCCCTCACCTCAAGAAGGGTGTTGAGACTCTGGAGCGAGTGCAGAGAAGAGCAACGAAGCTGGTGAAGGGGCTGGAGAACAAGTCTTACGAGGAGCGACTGAGAGAGCTGGGGGNGACGAGGTGCTGGGGGACATGGTTTAGTGTTTGATAGGAATGGTTGGACTCGATGATCCAGTGGGTCTTTTCCAACTTGGTTATTCTATGATTCTGTAGTGCAGGCCATGGAAACAAGTGGCATGTGTGCCATTTGCCATCTGGGAGCTGGTGAGTTAAAGGTGGAGCCAAGGAAGGGCTTTTCTTCTTTTTTTAGACCTGGTTCTTTAGGCAGAGTTTTGTTCATTTCTGTCCCATTACTGACAAATGAAAGAATTCTTGCGTACAGCTTTATCACCCAGCCTCATTAGCTGTGGTTCAGGGAACACACTGAGCCACAGAAGTCTGCTGCCTAACTGGTATTTGCCAAGAGCCACGTGGGACAGAGACACCTCTCTCAGGTGCAGGACTCTCAGAAAACCTGTGGCAGACACCTCCCGCTCCATATGGACACAGCTGAAGCCAGCAGAAATAGACTTTATTTAATAATTTGTACAAGGAACACAATAGTAATTCAATAGTTCCATTTATTAATTGCCAAATAGTAATCCACTGCAATAAGAAACAAAAAGTCAACACAAAAATATGTTGTGGCTTGTGTGCATGTGTGTGTGTGTGTAACTTAAAATCACTAGAGCAGGAATAAAAAATAAAACTTTTAATGAGTATGTTATATACAGTCAGTATCATGGTGTTACTTTATTGGATAGATTAATTCAGTGTTATCCAATCTTAGCAGTAGGCCTAAATATTGCTGTAAATAACTGGAGGGCAAACCCAAAACAGACAAACCAACCCATAAATAAGATGCAGGATTGAAGGTACCTCCTGCAGAAAAGAAACAGCCATGCTGTGTGTCGTATCTGAAACTCTATCATAATGGATATTTGGTGCTAAAACTCTATGTGGACGTACATGGAATCACATCATTTAAATAGAAGTGGAAAAAAAAATCCCGACTTTTCACAACTGCCTTTTTTTTTTTTCCTCCCTTCACTCAATGTGTTTAAATTATTTTTCTATACAAGGTAAGTACATTGTCTGTACAAAGTTAAATATACATATTTACAGTCAAACTTCTGAGACACCAAGTCTTCTCTTCCGCTGACCTGAGCGGAAGACAATCCTACTTGATTTCAAACCCAGGAGCATGGCTAGTTTATCAAAACACTGCAAGTTGTGCTAACAGTTAGTTGTAGTTACTCTTAATAAATCTGTATAAAAGCATCAGCATAAAAATAGGGATTTTATATTATTAAATACGGCTTACGACAAAATAGCAATCTAACCCTTTGCTATTTGTATGGTAACTGTAGGAAGCAGAGTCTGACAGGACCGGTTTTGATTATGCTTTTTCTTAATAACAAAAAGTCTATCAAAAGAGATTTCAGAGTGGATTTACAGGCAAGCATACAGGCAAGTCATGTTTAATTTTTCAAGGAAATACAAATCTATGTAACTGGTAATGACTGCTGGGAACAGCTTTCCAAATTGACTATAGACTTTTCTGTATGACTTAAGAGGCAGCCAAAATGAACGTATTTACTTGAGACTCACCGTCAACACTGTAACCAAAAATTAAAAAAAGGCACCCTCAGTGATACATTGCTGAGATTTATCAGAGCCTGTAAGATTCAGTGTTGGGAAGGAAGCAAAGTTTTCATCCCAAAGCGTATGCTGCAAGAAGTGTGTGATCCTTTAGGGCCAGCAACAGGGCAGGAGGAACAGAGAAAATGAATGTCTGTTGGACTCATAAACAGGATTTGGTCTCATGGACGTTCCGTTTATTGGTTCTACTCTTTGTGCAGATGGATGTCAAAGCCAGACTGACTTCTCTTTAAAAACAGGAATCTGTTCCTTTTGATGCACACAATACATTCACACACACACACTGCACAAAAGAAAAAAAAATCTGCACAGATACGTAATATGTTATTAACGGGTTTAGGATTTTTGCGCATTTGCATGATATTGTGGCTGATCTCTCTGGATTATATCAGCAGCCCCAAACTCCTTTTCCATACAGAGCTCTGCGTATCATCTGGCCTCTGCCTCTGCTGGGTCTTAAGGTGCATGACGTGAAGGACGAGTTTTGTATGGAAGTGGAAGGCAGAGCAAAGTGAGTCTTCAGCAAGGCAGAAAGCAGCCAGAAAGCCTGGCCTCCCTCACCTTCGTTAGCCAAACGGAGCAGCCGCAAGGCTGCATTCTGCCCCAAAGCACTATCATATCTCAACACACAAACTCTACAGCATGTGCTTCCCTGAAGCTTTCTCAGAGATAAGCTCTCCATACAAATTAAGATTATCACCAGAACTCTTGCTGGGGAGGGGAGAGGAATACAAAAAGGCAGCAGTGTAAACTAGAAACTGTCTCTTCTTCAGCAAACAAATCACACCCTGAATTCATGGAAGCAGGGCTACACATTCAACTCGATACTAGAGCACATAGTCACATCCTCCTAACACATCTCATCTCTTGTCTATTACATTCATAAACTGTCTGGTTTTTTTCACTGCTTAAAAACACCATCTGAAAAACAACCCCGTCACTGTTGCAGTGGGTTCGCTGTTACTTTACAGGTATAGAAGCTTCACGTAGTTGCCTGGGAAGGTGCCAAATTGCCTTGTTCTCCTGGACGTACCTGTCACAAAAGGAAGCCAGAATAAGACACAGACACAGGAGGGCTTAGGGGGTTGAAAAAGTAGAGGTGGTAGCTTCTTCTGCCTGCAGGCATTCCTTTCCAAAACTAAACAGGAGCCTAGATCAAGGAGCTTTTCGGTACAGATGAGATGAGAACCAGTTCTGCTGCTAATCATCTTTGGTTTTCCCTTTTAACAGTTAGTAAGGTGCTGATGAAAGCTTCTTGGTCTATAGGCTGGAAGCCAAACCCCTATCAGTATAAATAAGTTAACTTCCCTTCAGAAGAGGCAGCAAGCCTGCATTTGCAGTGCTGAGGTGGAGAACACTGTCCAGACTTGTTTTCTTTAAAGGTAAAGGGCTGGATTTGACTAGATGAGGGGTAATGGTTTTAAGCTGAAAGGGAGTAGCTTTAGATTAGGTATTAGGAAAAAATTAGGTGAGGGTGGTGAGGCACTGGAACAAGTTGTCCAGAGAAGGTGTGGATGTCATATCCCTGGAGGTATTGAAGGCCAGGCTGGATGAGGATTTGATCAACCTGATTCAGTGGGAGGTGTCCCTGCCCGTGGCTGAAGGTGGGAACTGTATGAGCTTTAAGGTCCCTTCCAACCCAAACCATTCTATGATTCTACACAGATGAGGTTGGATTTTCAGGGCCTACAACTCCCATCCATGATCCCTTTACCCACTATGTGCCACTTTCTGTAACTTGCTGTGGCTCCCTTGGTTTTGGAAAACCTATGGAAATCCAGTTGTCCTTGGTCCCTTCTCTTGCTCTGCCGTTTGTGAGAGTAAGAAGGATCAGGAGGAAGAGGGGAAATGAGAAAATTATAAAAACAAGATAAAAAAAGGGAAAACTAGAGACTTAGCAAGGACAACAAAGCTCCACCTCCCTACAATCTAATCTTAAAGTGGTGGGAAAATATGAGAAATTATGAAAAAAGTTGAGTTTATTTTTTTCATGGTCTTGACTCCACACATGGAAGCAACCTCCAAACACTCTGCAAAACCGTCCATCTGCATCTCAAAAAGCTCTGCCGCGAGACAGGTGTCACGACTCACCCACAAACCAGCCATCGTCACACTTCTCCATGACATCGACAATGTCACCATCCCTCAGCTCCAGCTCATCATCATTCTGGGGAGTGTAGCTGTAGAGGGCTTGGTAGCTAACTCTAAAACCAGAAATATACCATGTTAGCCATTGGATCTCCCTGACATCGCTTCAGAAGGAGACATCTCCCTTCCCCTTTCTAATTCATATTATATATATATAATTCAATGCAGTCTGGACCAGTGTTTGAGAGATAGAAGCCTGCATTAAACTGCATTAAATTGGCTGTCGTCACAAAGCCAGGGCAGTAAAAAGTGTTGTGCCTGCACTCTGTGGGATATGTGGAGAGCTTGTTTTCATTTTGCTTGTTTCCAAGGTTGCTGGATAAATCATGGCTGATGAGGTAGGAGTGCAAACAAAATCTAAGGTTGGATCCCACCCTGAGATACCACTTGCACCAGAGGCACTCTGTATTTATCAGAAAGGAACATTATGAAGTGGAAACCATCTCCAGGTAAATCTGGGGAGGTTTGGATCCCCTGGCTGTGAGGAGTGAAAATAGGATGTGAGACTTTCTGTTCTGTGAAAAGTGGCAGAGGAAAGCAAGGGCTCCTTTCAGGAACCAACTGTCAAGACACTTCCCTGAAGTCTCCTTGCTTCCTTCCCCTGAAGATGTTCAAAAAGCGTGTAGACACGGCACTTTGTGACATGGTTTAGTTAGGCATGATGATATTGGGCTGACAGTTGGACTTGATGATCTTGGAGGTCTTTTCTAATCTTAATGATTCAGTCCCCAGCACAGAGTGTAGGCTACTATTCTCAAAACCATTGGGAAAGGCTCCACCAAGTTTAATGGTAGTGAGACCTGACATGCCATGGGTCTTGCAGGACTTGATCCCTCTGGAAACACGGGACAGCAGCTGAAAGTGGCAACTCGGGAGATTTTCCTTTATTTCCCACCCCTCCTTAAGAAGTCACGTGTGAACTGGAGTCCACTGCCATCTCTAGGCCTCATTCTCCCAGAAGGAGAGAGGATTTTGGAGATGGCTGGAGACATGGAACAGGCTACCCAGGGAGGTGGTTGATTCGCCTTCCCTGGAGGGGTTTAAGGCACAGGTGGACGAGGTGCTGAGGGGCATGGTTTAGTGTTTGATAGGAATGATTGGACTTGATGATCTGGTGGGTCTCTTCCAACCTGATTATTCTATGATTCTATGATTCTATGCAGTTGCTCTCCTCTGCTGCCCATATCCCACTGCCCATGCCAGGAGGGGCTAACGGATCCTTCNGGGAGTCAAAAGGACTTACATGTCTCGTGGTGTTTGACTTCTGTCAGGGCTGGCTCCTTGCTGCTGTGCTTGAGGTTGCTGAGAAATGATGAGAGATGGTTTATGGTCATTAGAGGTCACCTTGTGGCGAGAGTCAAGAGGCTGAGAAATAGCACTGCAGTAATGAATAGACTTTTCTGCAATGTTTATGATCTCATTGCAAACAGCTTCCTGCGTGGTAGGCAGCATTGACATCCAACACCCAAAGGACAGTCAACAGGGTAGAGGGAGGGGAAAATATAGACAAGAGGAGGTGGGACATTCCAGATGCAGCACATAAGTCCAGTAAAAAAAAAGAAAAAAACCCAGAAGAGTTGTAGATCCAGATAAATATCCAGGTAGTGGAGTGTAGAAGGGATCCAGGTGTAAGCATGGAAAAACAGGCAAGATACAGAAGAATTTGGCATTTAGTTAGAAGATTTGTAACAAATACATATACATATATTTCTAAAAGAAGCCGTATAACAGGTTGCAGTTAGTTACACAGTGGCACCATTACAAATGCTATGAAGTCAGTTCAAGAATGCAAGGCACTCATGCATTTTGCTTCGTTTAACTTATACCCAAGGGCTGGCAAAACACAATCAGCCCAACTTCTCGTTAGCTATGACACTTTTTCTAACTGCTAAATTTCCCTTTTCTGCCACAAACAAAGCAATATATGCAAATAGATAAATATGTACCTACTGTGCATCTAAGAATAGTGCTGGCATTTTATCTCGACTGAGGTGTGACTGCCTGGATGAAGACAGTCTAAGACTACACATCTGATTTAAACAGTGGCCTTACCACATAGCTCTTTTCAGACTCTGTGAGATCTGGTCCAGCTCTCAATGAATGGTGGGGAGGCTGTATGATCACCAAGCAAATGATAAGGAAGACATTTTAGCAGATGTTATACTGGTCATAATTTAAAAATAATAAATGGAGTGCAGACAACACAAGAAAACGAACCGTTTCCCTCTGCACTCAAACACCGCGCTTGTTGGACAACAAGGTCTTTCATTTACACAAGAGACATTAGGCTACAATAACGCAACTGAACTGCAGCACTCGGAATGCTACAAAGAGAAAGGTGACAGTGAAACAGAAGCTCAGAGCAGGGAATTGGAGTGCGTCGTTACAGACTGCTACAACCAGAAATGGTATGTATTGTTGTTACATTGCGTTCCTGTAGGGGGGAAAAAAACAAGGACAGAAGCACACACTTGAGAGCATCAACCTTGAAAAGTGAAAAGCATGCTGAGGAGAGTCTGCTGCTGTTTCTGGAAAAGTCCTCAGTGATGCAGGAGGGAACACAACTCACTTGCTTCTTAAAAAAGACCAGCTCTGGCACAATGTTGTGTAGTCCCAGCAAAATCATTCTAGCTAGTACCAAGCGAGGATCCGAGCTGCTCTGTTAATTCCCACAAAGAGGCAGAGTTTCGAGTCAGAGGAGGCCCTGACCAGACGACTGACCTCCTAACATCACTGCCTGTGGAGCTTCTGGACTCTGCCTCGCCTCTATCCCCAGTCACATTTATTCACAGGCACTCGTGTGTCCCAAGGCACAGCAAAGAAAACCAGGGTGTCTGAGGCTGGAGGTTTTATGGGGAAGCAGAAGGTCACTGAGAAAGTCACACAGGTATCCAGAGTCTGTTTTTACATGCATTTTGCATACTCAAACACCTACTGAAAGCAAGGGGCATGCTATGAGCAAATGGGATGCCTGAACTAGTGTATGCTCAGCTGTACGACCTGCAGGACTGCTTGGCAAAGTGGATGGGATACGATACAGACCATTGACATCCTTTGTGATCATTCAACACAATTTTCAAACCCAGATTCCAAAGGCTTTAATTTTTATGCCTTCCCTCCTCCTCTTTATTCATTTCAACAACCTTCTGTAAAAGGCTTGCTCTCTCACGGCATCCGAAGACAGAGCAGAAGTGGAGGATAATAAGAGGTCTGTGACACCTTCAGCCCAAGTGTGCTCAAACAGTCTGGAGAACTGCGGGGTGAAGAGTTCATCCCTGTCTAATTCCCATTCCTCTGAACCACCTCTTGGATCTCTGGAGCAGCTCCCATCACTACATTAAAGCAAACTCTCTCTTTTCTTGAGGACCGTGACCCACTCCAGGCTAACCCAACCCCACAGCAACTCCTTTGTAGTCACGTGTACTGCCCGGGGCTAGAATCTAGGATCACTGCTCTAAAAACCAATACCCTGTTATCACGTATTTCTACAGAGAGAAAATGAAATGCAGGTTGGATGGGGTAGTTGCAGTGGAATTTGTGTTCAAAGCATTTTCTGTCAAAATGGAAACAGTCACACTATTTCTAGAAGTCATTCCTACCTATCACCAACCCTGAAAGGAAAACAGAGCAATTAGAAATTTAAAACTAGTATTGTGCAGACCAACTGGATATAGTGCATTAAATCTGATGAGATCAGAGCTAACTCAGGTGGTCAAGTAGCAGGAAAAAACAATTTCCAGGCTGAGATGAGAGACAGCTGTAAGAACGACTTTTTTTTCAATTCAGGAAAGTGCTTTTCCCCTCCATACTAATAAATTGATTGCTGGAACTGCTCCACAAGCTCCTAAGACTGAGTAGTCTATTTCTCATTGATTACTTGTGACCTTCCTGACCATTTTTTTTCCCCACAAAAAGCATTAGTAACTATGAATTAAATTAGTCACTTGAAAGCTAAAAAATTGACGCTGCCTCTGAATGCTCCATGGTGCGGGCTTGCACGTGCATTATAATACCAGGAGACACAGCCTATCAGCATCAGAAACTCAACCACATTCCCTTTCCAGGTAGGATCCTCATGGGGACTTCAATGAGGCATCTGGGCAGCAGCAGACACCAAGCAGCACCCTACCCTCCTAACAGCCTCCAGTTCCCAACAAGACACACGATTGAGTGGATCTCCTCTGGCCTCTGCTCCAGAGATCCAGGTAGCTCCTACCAAAGCACTGGGTGTCTCTGCACTAATTCCCAGGGCAACAGCAGGGCCCTACAGTAAAGTGACTGAACACCTCAAAGACAGCAACTCTGCAGCATTAGCCAAACAGGATGAAAAATTGACCAAATCATATCCCATCATTCTAGGCTGTAAAGGTACCACCTCTCTGCTTCAAACAAGTGGTTGGACTCAATGATCCAGTGGGTCTCTTCCAACCTGGTGATTCTATGNAAAACCAATACCCTGTTATCACGTATTTCTACAGAGAGAAAATGAAATGCAGGTTGGATGGGGTAGTTGCAGTGGAATTTGTGTTCAAAGCATTTTCTGTCAAAATGGAAACAGTCACACTATTTCTAGAAGTCATTCCTGCCTATCACTAGCCCTGAAAGGAAAACGGAGTAATCAGAAATTTAAAACTAATATTGTGCAGACCAGCTGGATATAGTGCATCAAATCTGATGAGATCAGAGCTAACTCAGGTGGTCAAGTAGCAGGAAAAAACAATTTCCAGGCTGAGATGAGAGACAGCTGTAAGAACTTTATTTTTTTCAATTCAGGAAAGTGCTTTTCCCCTCCATACTAATAAATTGATTGCTGGAACTGCTCCACAAGCTCCTAAGACTGAGTAGTCTATTTCTCATTGATTACTTGTGACCTTCCTGACCATTTTTTTTCCCCACAAAAAGCATTAGTAACTATGAATTAAATTAGTCACTTGAAAGCTAAAAAATTGACGCTGCCTCTGAATGCTCCATGGTGCGGGCTTGCACGTGCATTATAATACCAGGAGACACAGCCTATCAGCATCAGAAACTCAACCACATTCCCTTTCCAGGTAGGATCCTCATGGGGACTTCAATGAGGCATCTGGGCAGCAGCAGACACCAAGCAGCACCCTACCCTCCTAACAGCCTCCAGTTCCCAACAAGACACACGATTGAGTGGATCTCCTCTGGCCTCTGCTCCAGAGATCCAGGCAGCTCCTACCAAAGCACTGGGTGTCTCTGCACTAATTCCCAGGGCAACAGCAGAGCCCTACAGTAAAGTGACTGAACACCTCAAAGTCAGCAACTCTGCAGCATTAGCCAAACAGGATGAAAAATTGACCATATCACATCCCATCATTCTAGGCTGTAAAGGTACCACCTCTCTGCTTCAAACACGTGGTTGGACTCGATGATCCGGTGGGTCTCTTCCAACCTGGTGATTCTATGATTCTATGAAGTGACCTTGATAGTGTGGACTAGATGTGGGGGTTTTTATTTTGGAAAAACATCAGCATTATTCTTGGAAGTAGAGAAGAGAATAAAGAGAAAAATAAAGGGTGTTACAGGTTCAAATGCTTTTCAACTGCAGCTTCAGAAAGCCTATGTATGACCTGCAGTGGTGGCTACGTGTACCAGAGGTGGCTGAGGAATCAGTCAGTGTGGGGCACAGTTCCAGAGTATAAAACACAGAGGTTCCCCCAAAACACTGAGCCAGTCCTGCTGCTGCTGCTGGAGGTAAACCGAGGGCTCTAAAAGTGACCAAGTATTCACAATTTCGCCTTCCCTGGAGGTATTTCGCCTTCCCTGGAGGTGTTTGAGGTATGAGCAGACGAGGTGCTGAGGTACATGGTTTAGTGTTTGATAGGAATGGTTGGACTCGATGATCCGACGAGTCTCTTCCAACCTGGTGATTCTATGATTCTATGATTCAATTCCTGAGGACAACTCAACTCCTACCCCCTCAGTCACACTACATGCTTTGTTAAGACTAAATGAATCAACTTAAGTTGGTCCTTAAGTAAGTGTCTACACGAATATGAAATACAGTCATGCACAGCCGGTCACTGTTTCCACCTCACACAGAGCTTAAGGATGGAACTAAAGAGCGTGTGGTTGTCTGTAAGAGGCTTAAAAGAACACCACAAAAAGGTTCTGTGTTAAGAGCCTAGTAAAGCCCTGAGGCAGGTTTTAACTTTAGGAAGAAAGATGCCAGGGTTACTCAATAGTGCTCTCCCTGCTCCCAGGGAAGTCAAGCGTCATCAGTATGTGTATCCATTACAGCTTTTTAATGTATCTTCTTCCTTTAAAGGGCTACACAGGAGAAAGCTAAGCAGAACAGACTAACAGACAGATGAACCAGACAAGTCAGACATACTGACATCCCCTCAGAGAAGGGCACACATCAGCAGTGATGCTCTCACATGTGAATGGAGAACCATGAGCAGGAAGGACCCCCCCAGCCCAGCAGAAAAAAAAAGGTAAAGCTCCACAACCCCCAAGCCCCATCTCTGGTGAACGAGAAGGGAAAGCTGGCCAAGAGGTCTCACAAAGAACACGGAAAAGGCTACAGCGTGGAGCAGCCTAAAGGCAGTCAAAGTCAACGGGAAGACTCCCCAGCCCCTGCGTTAGAAGCTGAGGGTGTGTTTACAGCAGAAAAATGCATCTCCCATGTGGAGCAGGTACCAGCGCCTGCTGCAGTCTGTGCAGCTCTGGCTCAGATAATAAATGCGCTGGGCTGAAACACCGCCTTGCTGAACCTATGGAGCAGCAGCAAACCACTGTGAGGGTAGACAACCTTACCTTGGAGATGGTGCTAAGCTGTTACCGTGCTAGGTAAGTGTAGCTGGTCTGTACTGGGGAACATGGGGTCTGAGCATCCCTCTCATATGCCGTCCTCTCTACTAGCGCTACTGGAGTGAAATTACCCACCACTCTACCTGGGTGGTTTTGTAGAAATGGAAAGGAGCAGACAGCCTCCCCTGACAGCCCTTGCACTGCTGAGTGGGACAGGGACCCTGCCCAGTCACTCTAGCCTTCCCCACCCCACAGCTGCAGTCTGGCCCCAGGGCTGAAGGTGCCGCACTGCTCACACACATACCTGAAATTACACCAGAAAATTCCTGAGGGTTCTCTGAAATAAATTAATTTGATTATACTACTGCCTAATATCATGTTTTACTGGAATACTGAAACAAATTATTTGTAAGTTGTACTTGAAAACATCTTCCACATG
This sequence comes from Piaya cayana, assembly GCA_013389865.1. NCBI lineage: Eukaryota > Metazoa > Chordata > Aves > Cuculiformes > Coccyzidae > Piaya > Piaya cayana. Next base: position 13,217 of record WAAB01006763.1, read on the forward strand.
CTTATGGTGTCACTTCTTTTTTCATTTTCAGTTTGGACTGTGAAACTATACAAAAGGAATAACTTCAAAACAGCTAAAAGAGCCATTGCACTTTATACTGTTACTTAACAGAAGAGGAAAGAACACAATCCTTGGGCCAGCCCTGTAACCAAAAAGGTCTTAAACCTGCAAAACAAACCTGGGTCAGAATTTCACAACTTGGAAGGTTTTCTATAATGAGAAAGAAAACTAAAATTCAAAACGGTAAAATACCTTAAACACCAGGGATGGACAGTAATGGAAACAAAAACCCAAATGAAATGGCTCATTTCCATGTCTGTGAAGTGCTTTTCTTATTTGATTAAAATCAATGAAAACATTACAGATTTTTGGAAAGGTCTCCAGGGTATTACCTGCAGTTCTGTTGAAGCCATCAGTCACGCTGATAGCGACAAGTCGTTTGTACATACAAATACTGCTCCTGCTCCTACGCCCTAACCAACTGCATTCCCAAAGCTGGAAAGGAGGTCAAGACTACTGATGTCACACACTATTTTAACATTAACACCGACAATGCTCTGATTGTCAGGGCATGTTGAATATACATTTTGGCTTGACTTTGACCCCAAAGAAAGGCCACAGGGTCCTATTACAGCCAGGTGTAACACCCAAAATAGAATTGCGTGCCAGTCAGCACTTGGGACAAATACCTTTCTCTGAATATCTCTTTGTTCCTGCCCTATCGATTTGCACACATCCAGCTGGAAGCACCAGCAGGACTGAGAAGATAAGAAGTCAGGAGAAAGGCCAACACAGAAAACGTATATGGATTTTTTAACATGAAGTAGAAGATGCATTGTATTGGACTCAGAAATTGAAACTGAAATGGAAGCAGGAGATGGCTCTTCTGCAAAAAGTTGCGTGAGCCCACGAGCGGAGAGAAATCACATAAGTAAAGGCAACAGGAAAACTTCAGGCTTGAAGGCATATCTCGCTGTCATAAGCTGATCCAGAAAATAAGTAAAATTTGGCAACTACGTCCCACGCTCATCCTGCATGAGCAGCCTGCCTGATTCACTGATCAAGCCAAAGACTGCTTCCCAAACACCCATTACCACAAATCCAGTCCAGTTTTCGCTAATTGTGAGCTTCCCATTTGAAATATTGCCATCTTAGAGAAGCTGCCTGGCAGGACTGACAAGACATCAGCATCAGTCAGCACTGCTCATGCCCAGACTCTGGACATTCCAGCTACACAGAGATGGGGCCGAGTTGATTCTGCTGCACAGACCCTGCTGCATCCCTCATTAAAGACATTTGTGGCTCTCAGCAACTTTGTTAAGAACCTCTGAATCCTACCTGGGAAGGCTGGAACAGGCCCCTGATGCTGTGGATACCAAGTTGTGATGCCTTACGCCCAGCTCTGAGATGCTCAAACCCCGAATCCTGATCTCAAGTGGTTAAACAAAATTTGAAGTATCTCATGCTACATCAGTCCTACTAATGACGCCACTGATCCTGCCTAATAATCATGTTGTAAGGAACTCAAAGGCAGAAATAAATAAGCTCTGGGTCGATCCTTGGGTGGAACAGAGAATCAGACCCTCAGCTGGTACACACTGGCAAAAACTCAGACTCGTGCCTTGTGCTATGTGGCTTTGCACCAGCTGAAGATTTTGCCCACACTTGCCCTTACGCACAGCTTGAAAGTAATTTTAAATGATTTTTTTTTTAAGGAAATAAAAATCCTGAATGAAATGGTAGAGGAACTGATGAATGGCTAAACAAGCATAGGACCAAACAACGGCACGGCAGAGAAACAACTCTAAGCAGTGGGAGAGTAATCAGCAAAGATGATTACCTGTGGCTTAGTGACTCTACATGTAAGTCTGGGAGGTGGCTGTGTTGTGACAGTAGAGGAGGAGAGGACAGAGGAAGAGAGAGGAGCAGATGAAGAGAATGCTTTTGAGCCTGCAGTCTTTCGAAGAAAAGAAAAGTTGGTCAGCTTTGCGCACACACTCTTATCACAAGCACTGCTAACAATAAGAGCATCTGCTGCCCAGGAAATTCGATGCACACACAGCAAACATAACTCCATGCAAGGGTAAGTGCAGTTTCCAGTGGGTTTGTCCGAGCTGACCACCGCATTCTGTTTTAACATGCCGGTTATGCCTGTAAAAACGCTACTAAAAATAAAAATATACCGAGATGGTAAACAGCACAGTCTTTACGCAGCTTTCAATGCATTTTGATTATGTGTCAAGCAGGCATCAAACAATTTGTTGTAAGATTTCCCAGAGTGAAATGTGTCATCTTAGAAACCCCAGTTCATCATTATTTAGCACAGGCTAGATGAGGTATGTCAGGGAGGCTATCACAGTGCATCCAAGGTGGTATTTAGAATTCTATGATTTTGAGCCCCTCCAAACTTCCACTTTTATACAACAGGAGTGCTCTTAATGTTTGTGGGCTTCCTGTAGCCCAATATGGACCTCACGTAAACCGAGAACTGCAAAGTAAGGCGCATCTCCTATCCCAATACTGGGGACAGAAGATAAATTGCAGAAGCCACTGGAAGGTTCCCCTAACTCTTGGGGAAAAGCATCACTAGGTCTAATTCTCATTTGTGGCTAGACCCTTTCCTATCAGTTTGGAACTGCATAGGTAGTAAATTCCATTCAATGCACAGGTAACAATCAAGCCTACCTGACTTTGTCAGGCACATCCCAGACTAAAATTCACTAAACCGCAGGCTCCAGGATCAACAGGGGACAGCTTTTATGATTCCAGGAGCCGGTCTGCCATTTACAAGGGTTTTCAGTCCTTGGCTTTATGAGGAACAAATAAATCCTATAGCCAAAGATGATCCATTGCACACTGGAAAATCTTTGAATAGCACGAAATTGCCTGTATTCTGCATAGTGAGGTATATGGGAATGAGGCCGGTGCGAAACTTTCACCTAACACACCTGCTAACACCCACGACCTGGGACAATCATGTTGTGAGACATGACCAATCGAGTCAGTCCTGTATAATTATTATAAAATAATTTCCACTACATTGTTCCTGAGCCCTCTTCTAAAACCTTTTTTTGCTACTATCCAGTGAATGCCACTGGTGACTCCTGGATGAAGGTCTTCAGGTCACCAAAATGACACGTGGTAGCCACTGGCTCTGCCTGGCCAGTCGAGCAGCACAAACCTCAACACACGAATTAAAATCAGCGACTCAGACCAGCACACACACACATGCAGGAGAAGTACCTTCTTTTCCCCGCTTTGCAACTTTCCCAGATCACCTTTCCTCACGTCTGTTTTCTCTGTTTTACCTCCCTGCACAATAGCCATTAGCTCCTGACACAACTGGTTGTCCTCAGAGGCACCCCCAGATCTCTTTTCTGGGCTCGTACCACGCATGTCTAGCTGGGATGGTTTCAGGCAGCGCTCAACAGAGATGTTGTGACCAGCATGAGCACCCGGCTCACAGTTGCTGCTGCCCTCTCTGCTCTTTTGAAGCCAGGGTTGGCTGCCAGTGGTGTCATGCTGCTCTGCGAGGATGCTGTCAGGGCTCTCCACTGACCAGCGAGGGGAGCTGGGGTAGCTCATGCTGGCACGAGGGGAGCCAACAAACTTTTCTTCACTTTGCGGAGTGGCCTGATAGAGACGGTGAGCAGAAGACTGAGGTCTGGATGAGTGAGAGGGGGATTTAATGGACTTGGGAGTCGAGGAGCCAGAGACACCAGAGTGGTAGAGGCTGACCATGGGGGAAGGGCTGGCTGCAGCAGAAGGCGAGAGATAGTCAGTGTGAGAGAGGGAGGCTTCAGGCGGAGGAGGCAATGGAGGAGTTATGGCAGGAGTGGTGCTAGGAGACACTCCCACGGTCAGAGCAATCCACTCGGATGTGACTGCCTGCACCTCTGGAGACAAGGCGCGGCGCACAAAAGGCAAAGGCGGAGGAGTTGGTGTATGGAGTAGCTCAGAGCTGGGAGACTTGAAGGAGACAAAAGCAGGAGAAAAAAAAAAGAAAGAAATGAACAAAAAATAATAGAGGAAAATACAAACCAACTGAGCAAAAGTAAAAGGGGAGAGCACGGGCATGGAGAGGAGCAGATCTGTGACCAAGCATGCTGCGTAAGCTTTTCATGGACAGGTGCACTGTGTTGGAGAACATGCTGTCCACAGCTACTCCAACCAGAGTCCAGTCTGTATCTGGGCTGCTAATCCCCTTCTCCAGCCTTTGACAGGACCTCAGACACAAAATGTCTTGTAGAAGACCTTAGAGTTCATACCATATGCCTTAAGTCTCTCAGAGAGCAGCTGAAGGCACCATCCACAATGGCAGCAGGCAGCATCTGACTGGCCTGGCAGTAACAGTTGGAGCCTCAGCGACTTACACTGTGGACCCAGTCAGAATTCACTCCTGCAGTGAATTTTGACTTTATCAAATTCTAGCATGAGGAACACCTGTTCCTCAAGAAACTCGCATTGCTGAAGCTGTGGAGGAGAAAGGGATCAAGAAATGCAGCTGTGGTAATTGGTCTTTAGGTGGTTAAAGTAGGTCCTATGTTTATAAAAGCAGAGCACACAACCAAGTTCTGCCCTTTGCGATTACCACCAGTGATACCAGTGAGATCAGACACATTAGTGCTGACCAGAGCATTTCTCAATCCCCTGACAAGTTAGGGAAAAAAAGTAGGTGAGAGAATTTATTTACAACAGAAAAAAATCAAAAGAATAGCAAAGGAAACCAAAAAGGGTGCATACAGCCTCTTCCATCAAAGGGAGAAGCCTGCAGAGAGCTGACGGCAGACAGAGCGCAGCTATGGAGAGACTGCCAAACTCAAAGAGAAAAGCTCAGCGGAGGTCCGCTTTGACACAGAACCCCAGGCAAGCAACAAGTCTTTCCTCTTTGTGCAGTGTCTAAGCATAAAATGACTTTTTTTTAGGGAAGATCCAGACAGACACCAGACATGAGCCATGGCAGCCTTTCCCATCCTNGCCTGCAGAGAGCTGACGGCAGACAGAGCGCAGCTATGGAGAGACTGCCAAACTCAAAGAGAAAAGCTCAGCGGAGGTCCGCTTTGACACAGAACCCCAGGCAAGCAACAAGTCTTTCCTCTTTGTGCAATGTCTAAGCATAAAATGACTTTTTTTTAGGGAAGATCCAGACAGACACCAGACATGAGCCATGGCAGCCTTTCCCATCCTGTACTGAATATCCCTTCCTCCTGATCCCAGTTCTCCACTTGTGTCCCTTGCAGTCTTGACCTCAGAATGACCTTATTTCTATCCAGCAGGTGAGAGAAGGATGCACCAGAAATTCATAGCTGCAACCCAGCCATGTGTGCTGACCGTCAAACATGGGTATTTGCAGGAAGAGAGCAAAATTAAGGGATTTAGAGTCACTGCTTCCTTGATACGTTTTCCATGGCAAACATTCTGGGATCCCCATAAAATCGCTTGCTGCCATTGTGACTTCTGGTTCAAACCACAGTGTGGTTGACAGTGAATTTAATATTCATGAACGATCAGACTGGCCTGCTCCCAAAACCTGAGTTCTGTTAGCAACAATTTCTCATAACACAGGCTGCTTTCCTGACCCTGTCTCCCAAAATCTTAATCCTGAGGTGGAGCATTTATTAGTAAGTATACAGCTTGATTCAAGCTGACTGGGATCGCGCAATGACTCCTACAGACTCTAACGGTCTCTTATTAGTCATAACAAAAAGTTCAGTCATCACAGTGGAGGTCTGTCATGTGCAAATATGCACTCAGGAGGAGTCGGATCATCCCATCTCTGGCAGTGAAATTTCCTCAGATGGCTGTGAACTATAGACCTTTCAATCTGGCCTGGATTCAAGCTATAGATCAGAGGTAAAAAGCTGTGTCTCCAAACCCCCAAATGACACACTTGATTAACCTTTCTGGTAAATGAAACGTCACCTTTTCCCGCAGTTGTTAGCATACTGCAGGGAGCACACGGCTTTTACTGCGCAGAACACCAGTCTGAGCTACAACTCTTTTTTTTGTTTCTTGCACAGCAATGGCAACATCCCTCTGTTCTGCAAAGCGCTGTAACTGGGTGCATCTAGTCCAAATACCTGTGGTGAGGCTGTCATGCTGCGGTTAGGAGACAGGGACACTGGTGGGTCGGGATAGTCGATGGCATTCTTGACCACAGGCTGTTTGAGCACCTCCACGTACGTGACAGGGAAGATGCCTTGGCGATTGGTGCCAGAGATTTTTCCCTCGTACCAATTCTCATCCACTCGTCGAATCAACACGATCCTTTCACCCTATGGGAAGGAACAGTAATGTAGTCTTCACTTTAACAAATTTAATTATTCCAAAGCAGATTACATTTTCAATCTTGCTGCAGCTGACTTAAAACAATCCGTGGCTCTCAGCCTCCCATTTCCCAGTTACGTGGTCCTAACCCTTAACCTCTGGGTGGTAATAATATTTTTCAGTACAGAAAAGGAGGAAATGCAGATCTTCTGGTGCGGACTTTGGCTGTCTGCAGACTTAGTTATGCTCACATTTTCAAGACCCTACTTGCTAAACTAGTTTAAACTAGGTCTCTCTATACTCTCTCCTGTTTTGCTTACAAATGAAGTGACTTTCAGACAACCTTAACATAAACTGCAAGCCCCACCTTCACGTATAATTAAAANGCCCCTTCCATCAAAGGGAGAAGCCTGCAGAGAGCTGACGGCAGACAGAGCGCAGCTATGGAGAGACTGCCAAACTCAAAGAGAAAAGCTCAGCGGAGGTCCGCTTTGACACAGAACCCCAGGCAAGCAACAAGTCTTTCCTCTTTGTGCAGTGTCTAAGCATAAAATGACTTTTTTTTAGGGAAGATCCAGACAGACACCAGACATGAGCCATGGCAGCCTTTCCCATCCTGTACTGAATATCCCTTCCTCCTGATCCCAGTTCTCCACTTGTGTCCCTTGCAGTCTTGACCTCAGAATGACCTTATTTCTATCCAGCAGGTGAGAGAAGGATGCACCAGAAATTCATAGCTGCAACCCAGCCATGTGTGCTGACCGTCAAACATGGGTATTTGCAGGAAGAGAGCAAAATTAAGGGATTTAGAGAGTCGCTGCTTCCTTGATACGTTTTCCATGGCAAACATTCTGGGATCCCCATAAAATCGCTTGCTGCCATTGTGACTTCTGGTTTGAGCCACAGTATGGTTGACAGTGAATTTAATATTCATGAACGATCAGACTGGCCTGCTCCCAAAACCTGAGTTCTGTTAGCAACAATTTCTCATAACACAGGCTGCTTTCCTGACCCTGTCTCCCAAAACCTTAATCCTGAGGTGGAGCATTTATTAGTGAGTATACAGCTTGTTTCAAGCTGACTGGGATCACGCAACGACTCCTACAGACTCTAACAGTCTTTTATTAGTCATAACAAAAAGTTCAGTCATCACAGTGGAGGTCTGTCATGTGCAAATATGCACTCAGGAGGAGTCGGATCATCCCATCTCTGGCAGTGAAATTTCCTCAGATGGCTGTGAACTATAGACCTTTCAATCTGGCCTGGATTCAAGCTATAGATCAGAGGTAAAAAGCTGTGTCTCCAAACCCCCAAATGACACACTTGATTAACCTTTCTGGTAAATGAAACGTCACCTTTTCCCGCAGTTGTTAGCATACTGCAGGGAGCACACGGCTTTTACTGCGCAGAACACCAGTCTGAGCTACAACTCTTTTTTTTGTTTCTTGCACAGCAATGGCAACATCCCTCTGTTCTGCAAAGCGCTGTAACTGGGTGCATCTAGTCCAAATACCTGTGGTGAGGCTGTCATGCTGCGGTTAGGAGACAGGGACACTGGTGGGTCGGGATAGTCGATGGCATTCTTGACCACGGGCTGTTTGAGCACCTCCACGTACGTGACAGGGAAGATGCCTTGGCGATTGGTGCCAGAGATTTTTCCCTCGTACCAATTCTCATCCACTCGTCGAATCAACACGATCCTTTCACCCTATGGGAAGGAACAGTAATGTAGTCCTGACTTTAACATATTTAATTATTCCAAAGCAGATTACATTTTCAATCTTGCTGCAGCTGACTTAAAACAATCCGTGGCTCTCAGCCTCCCATTTCCCAGTTACGTGGTCCTAACCCTTAACCTCTGGGTGGTAATAATATTTTTCAGTACAGAAAAGGAGGAAATGCAGATCTTCTGGTGTGGACTTTGGCTGTCTGCAGACTTAGTTATGTTCACATTTTCAAGACCCTACTTGCTAAACTAGTTTAAACTACGTCTCTCTATACTCTCTCCTGTTTTGTTTACAAATGAAGTGACTTTCAGACAACCTTAACATAAACTGCAAGCCCCACCTTCACGTATAATTAAAAGAGAAGATACACAAGGACTGATCTGAGCATCAAAACAGAAAGCTGTCTGAGATAGAGAAACGCTGCTACTTGATCTAAACGTGGCTGACTTGCTCTGAACAGCTACTACACAATTCAGTCCTACATCCCTTCACTCTACAGTCAGGACTAGCCAATTACTCCAATACCGCAGAACCTTGCTTGAATGCGCTCAATGATTTGGCTTGTAGTATGAATGAAGGTGAATCCAGTTTCCTTCTTTTCTATACTGCCGTTCTCATGTGACTGTGTATATCTCCAGTGGAGAGGATCAGAGTGGAGACACGTCACCAAATATATAATTTGCTTTGCAGAGCCAGGCTTCCAGCACTTATGCTCAACGTATCTTCTCAAGTAGCTCTACAGAAGCAACTGGCACTTCTTGAGTCAGTCTACCTGCAGCACTCTCACTGCAATGCACTTCATAACAACAACGGAGTAAAAACATGAGTGATAAGAAGAAATCCTTCCTTAATATGGAATTAATCTTATTGTAGCTTTCATTTGGAAATGGCAAGTTACTTCAGCATTTGTCTAGATTTAACTGATCAGCACAATCAGCACAACAGAAGTCTTACCTTTCTGAAGGACATTTCCACTTGGGTATCCCCATTGAAGTTGAACTTAGCAATAGCATCTCCGTACTCCAGTACTTGCAAAGGTAACGGCTTTTTGGGCTGAGGCTTCTCAGCTGGTGTAAGGAGCTACAACGAACAAACAGAATCAAATGAGTCGCATATAAAAAAGCCTATAAACTGGTCACTGGCAGAAAGGGAGTGGGCAAAGAAAACACCAGCAAGGAAAGCAGCTACCTCTATGTATGACTGCGGGAAGATGCCAACTCTGCCATGGTGTTCACCTTCATACCAGTTCTGGTCGATTTGCTTGTAAATGTAAACAATGTCTCCTTTCTGCAGAGGAAGTTCCCTGTTAACAACACAAGCAGTTCCGTCAGAACTTCACCGGAGAACAGATTTGGTATTTTTCTGTCCAGAAATCCCTAGGTACCAAGGTCTCTATCAGACTTGCTGCTACAAATCATGCTCTGGGGCTCAAATAGTATTCTGCTCCATACCAAGGCTAAA
>WAAB01006764.1:0-74158 GCA_013389865.1 Piaya cayana
GTAATAATCAATGCATCAGCAGTTAGAAGCAGAACATGTAGGAGGTAGCTCTTGGGTAGCCAGCTGGGGTAGAAAGTGTTGAAGTACTGAGGTAGGGGCTTTGAGGGATCTCTCAGGAAACTCAAACCTGCATCTCCTCTCTGTCAATAAGACTCACAACACCCATCCAAAAGACCTGAGCAGACTTTTGTTCCATCATAGGCACCTAACCCCTGACATTGGGTCAAGATTGCTTTATTGGAGAATGTGCTTGAATTACAAGTTTCATGCCAACGCTAAAGTTAGGAACGAAGTGTTTCAGAGTATACCTTTATAGCTCGGCAAGACACCATTCCCAGAGCTCCTTCCTTTGATTAATTAGATAGGATAACTTCATTAATGATTTAGCAGGAGGGTAGCTTGAACCTTCCTCTAAGAAACAGATTAATAATGCAGAAATTACAAACATAAGATGGTACATATTTACATTTTACATTTAAAAACTCTGAAAATCTGATGCCAAGTTTCAATAGCAAAAATTAATCATGTAATTGAAATAAGAGTTGCTTCATGTGGCATCCCTTGATCTAATAAAACAATGGAAAGGAAGCAAATAGTAGCTTAATTTCATGATTGTTATTTCTGTTCATTTATTTTTAGTGAGAATTTTTCATAAAGTGCAACTAAAAGCTGATCTTAATAGAAATCAATTTATTGGTCCCTACAGAGAAAAAGAGGAAGAAGGATTATTTAAAATGACAGCTGATTTCTGCAGTCTGTAATAAATTCCCTTAGAGATTCCTGAAAGCATCCTGGAAACAAATGAATAAAAATTACAGCATCAGTGGTTTTCTCTGAGAAGGCACTCTTGCTGCAACATTACTTGCCCCAGCCAGAGTGGGAAGCACCATTTGCAAGCACTATTCTCCCTGCTATTTGAGATCACGTAATGTGGACCACATTAGCTGAGAGAGCATGTCCACATCCCTGTATACTGAGCTCATTTGTCAGCAATTACTTCCTTACCCGTCTATTCAATTTTAGAATGTAAGTAAATAAGCACACGCTATATTTGTGCTTTATTCAAACTTGCAACTAGAGGTCACCCTGCTGAGCATCTTAGCTGTAGCTGAGAGAACAAGCGTGAGGGTAACAAAATATGTAATTCTGCTGTAATGAAAAATCAAGATAGTCTTTTGCACTCAGATTTATTATAAAGCATTTATTGGAAACTTCATAGAGCTCTTCTAAAGTCTAATTAATAAAAAAACTATATGCAAGGAATTATTTCTTTGGGTTAAAAGTAGAACAAAAGGATGTGTCTGTTGAATCCATCCTGGGATATTTAACTTCTGGAAAGTCTGGAAGACCATAAGAATTCTGACATTGTCTAAGAAGACATTTCCTTGGAAGCAGATTGTTCTTCAAAGCTGTCTGTTCCTACAACAACAGGCTTCCTGCTTGCAAAGCCATAATAATAGCATTAAGCAAGAGAGAAATTCCCATTTTTCAAAGTCTCAGCTGAGAAGAAGGCTGAATTATCCTTGCATTGCTGGAAGGAAGCAGGAAGAAATAAGTGAGAGAGTAACAGAGGTTTACCTCATTGCAGCTGTTGTAGGGAAAGGAGAAGTGAAGCAGGGCTGATTGTAATTCCATTGCCTTCCTTTGTCTCGACCTTCATTGCTATGTTGTGTTTACAAGGCTGGACTTCATGACCACGTCTATATCCCAAATGCATCCAGCTCTCACTGAAAGCTTTTGAGATAATGGGAAGGCTGTGATTAGGTCCAACAACAAGATGTTTCAATGGAATGAAAGTAAGTTAGTGATTTCTGAAGGTTAGTGAAGGGGAAGGAAAGGGTTCAAAGCCTACTGGGGTAGTACTGGAGAATGGTTAGGGCAAGGGATGCCAGACCTAAAGCGGTCTCATTGTACTGCATAATGGCTTTGAACCCAGAACTGCAATGCCCAGAACAGCACCCGGGTATGGTCTTTAAAAGTATATATGAATATTTTTACTTGTACTCAGCATTTCTGTAACTGTGGGTGGAAGTTAGCAAAACTATAGTGAATTCCTCTAGGCTGAAGTTTATTTTGAACTTTTAGACTAGCAACAAATAACTATGGAACTATGAAATAAACTGAAAAGGCTGAGTTGAATTGCAGAAGTCATAGACATGCAGATCTGCTAAGTTTAATAAATAGATAAATGCCACATCTTCATAGAATCATAGAATGGGCTGAGTCAGAAGGGAGCTTAAAGATCATCCTGTTGCAACCCCTCCAGAATGGGCAGGGACATCTTCCAGTGGATCAAGTTGCTCAAAGCCCCATCTACACTAACCTTGAACACCTCCAGGGATGGGGCAGCCACAACTTCTCTGGGCAACCTCTTCCACTCTTTCACCATCATCACTGTAAAAAAATGTCTTCCTAATATCTCATAAGGATCTTTCATCTTAAAACCATTACCCTCCTTCTGTCCCTGCCCTCCCTGATAAAAATCCCTCCTCAGCTTTCCTGCAGCCCCTTTCAGTACTAGAAAGCTGCTTATAAAGTCTCCCTAGATCCTTCTCTTCTCTAGGCTAAACAAGCCCAACTCTCTCAGTATGTTCTCACACAAGAGGTGCTCCAGCTCCAGATGGGCATTCTTACCCATCTTCATGAAAACTATTGCAGTCTAAAAACTCATCTGCCCATCATTCAGGGAAACCAGTTGTCACTTTAATCTCATCTAGTTTTTCAGCATTTGCCCTGTGGGTTTGTTACAGTTTTCCAGCATTAGCAACAAACAAAAGACAGCACAGTAGATATTTCTGTCGAGTTTCTGACATGATGCCTATGCAACATCATCATCTTGATTTATGCTGAAGTGTGGGTAAGGTACACATAAATAATTTCCTTATTACTTCTAGCATCTTTAAAACTTGCAGCCACCTTTCTGTCAATGCTCTGCATTCTGTCCTAGAGAGCATTTGAATGTCCAGTTTAAAATATTTTCATGCTGAGATAGCCAAGAATAATTTTGAGCCTAAACTGATGTGTTTGGTACAGAACAAAAAATCTGCTTGGGTTGTAAGTTTATTTGGAACTGGGTAGTTAAGGTAGACGTTCTTAGAAAAATTGTCTATTGCATGTTTGTATTTAGCACCATAACTAGGTCCATGTAGCGTGACTTGTCTTCCCTATTTTCAGTGGGCTGTGATGAAGCCCATTTAGTGATTCCTCCTGATTTTCAGATAGCAATTTGAATTTAAAACTTACATAAAATGCAATTAATATTTACTTTTTTAAAATTGAATGTAGACAATAGCTAAGGCAGATGCAGAACTTCTTTGTAAGAGGTAGTCTATAAACCAACTAACCACCTAACCATAATCTTTCTTCTAAAATATAGGTCATATCATTAAACAGTTAGCTTATGTTTTAAGTTCCAAGCTCTACCTGAACAGATTAGCAAAATTTTAAGAAGTTATCAGTACATTTAAAATATGTTTTAAATATGCAAGTTCTGAGTTGCTTTGGGATTTTAATATTCATATTGAGGCTCAAAATGGAAATTATTTCAAATACTTAATTTAGACTTATGAATATTTTAAAAGACCAAATTAATGTGTAGGATGTAATACCGTGCCTAAAGACTGTGTGCAAATCAGTGATGTTAAATGAGATGGCCTCTGTATTTTTATTTGAAGTTTTTTTAAAATATAGATAATTTCTTAGGCTGTATCACATGAAGCTTTGCTTGGGTTTTTTTGTTATGCATTTTTAAAGTTATTACTTAGACATATTCTTTTCTTAACAGAATACTAGCAGGTGTCTACATTAAGTAACAGTTTGCTGTTTCAAGCAAAAATGAGCACAGAAGCACAGAGTATCCACATAAAATATTATAAATAAAGATCCATACAAAAAGTGTTTTAATGGTTATTGTCATTAGTAGGTTTGGAAAAGACACAGAAATTGGGGAATCTATTTTATAATTCAACTATGAAAGCCTCAGTCATTCTCCCAGATTACTATTCAGGCTGTCAATATAAGTTCATATTTATCTGTCATAGGAATTCTTATAAATGATAATTATTATAAATGCTAATAAAATTACAGTCCCAAGATTTTCTTCCAGGAAAGTGATATATAAATACTATGACTGATAGCCTCACTTCATGTCATAGGAAACATAAATCTGGAGTAAGTGTTCTCAAGTGCAAATATTCCAGAATTATTTACAAATTACAAGGACTGATCCAGGTATTTTTTCCCCCACAGGTGACAAATGCTGACAATCATGATAGCATCCATCTACTTCTGCGAACACATCCAAGCCACACAGCATCAGCTCTTTTACCTGCTGAACAGGAAAATTGCTCTATAGTATTTCTGGAAACTTCACCATGAACATGACAGCACACGCCTAGCTTTCCTCCCTTACTCCAGCAAGTGCTCACCCAGGAAAGACATGGGTGTAAAATTCAGCATTCTATGACTATGGTTGTGAAAACTGTTATCACTTATATCAACCAGGAGGATCCCCAGAGCCATCCAGTCCTACCTAGCACCTCCTCTCAGTCAGCAGTCTTGCCCCTTTGGTCATAAATGAAAAAGGACTATTTTTCATATTTCTTATTTTGTTCTCATTTGAAAAGGTCTGAAACCAACGGAAGGCTGCATTTTAAAAGTATGAAACTTGGAAGTGTGCAGTCAAGTTTTCCTCCGGCAGGCATTTCAAAATGGAGCAATTCCTAAAAATCCGCTTGTGCCGGGTCCTGCACTTGGGGCACAACAACCCTATGCAGAACTACAGACTAGGAGAGTCCGTCTAGAAAGCTGCCTGGAGGAAAGGGACCTGGGGGTGCTGGTCGACAGCTGACTGAACGTGAGCCAGCAGTGTGCCCAGGTGGCCAAGAAGGCCAATGGCATCCTGGCTTGTATCAGAATGGTGTGACCAGCAGGTCCAGGGAGGTTATTCTCCCTCTGCACTCGGCACTGGNTAGGAAAAAGTTTTTCACGGAAAGGGTCATTAGGCACTGGAATATACTGCCCAGGGAGGTGGTTGATTCGCCTTCCCTGGAGGTGTTTAAGGCATGGGTGGACGAGGTGCTGAGGGGCATGGTTTAGTATTTGATAGGAATGATTGGACTTGATGATTCAGTGGGTCTCTTCCAACCCAGTTGTTCTACGATTCTATTATATCTACCAAACCCACATAGATGAAGATTATATCATAAAGCACCTAAAATGGCACTGGATGCTAATGGTTGGGCATTAAATATCAATTTCTCTTTTTCTGTGGGAAAGTTTGTCTTGAAAAATGTGTTATTAAAAAAGACAGAAATAAAAGCTACAACACAAATTTCACTTTAAAAAAAATCATTCTGATTACTATCCCATTTTCAAATTCTGACTAGCTCTACAGTATGTTTTGTGACCAAAATTCAGTCATGTAGTATGTTAAAAGTTGGAATGAAGCCTCTCAAAGCAATAAACCATTTGTAACATGAGCTCTTGAAAACATCTGACCTTGATAGTCTCATATCAAATTCTAATTTCCTCTGCCTTTGTATTTGCATTCTAGTATGAGAAAACTCACAGGCCTCTACAGCTACCTGAATTGGAGGCTGTAGCAAGGTAGCGATTGGTCTCTTCTCCAAACTAACAAGTGGAACGATGAGAGAAAATTTCCTCAAGTTGCATCATTGAAGGTTTAGTTTGGATATTAGGGAAAAATTCTTCACTGAAGGAGTGGTGAAGCATCCTAGCAGGCTACCCAGGGTAGTGGTGGAGTCACCATCCCTGGAGGTGTTAAAATAGTGTCTATGTGGTGCTTTGGGACATGGTTTAGTAGGCGTGGTGGTGTAGGGCTGACAGTTGGGCTGGATGATGTTAGACATATTTTCCAGCCCTGATGATTCTATGATTCTAGGGCAGCAAATTACAAGTAAGCCCTGCATAGATTAGTTTTTATGTTGGTGACGCCTTTGTGTGCTTGTCTCTATCTTCTTTCCATTTGCATCAACTTTTTTTGTATTTCATCACATTCACAATGACCTGTTCTGAACTACAACTGAAACCTTGTTAGATGTTTTGGTAATAAGTATGTATCATACCCCTTTACCATAAATCAATTTCAAGGAAAGTCTTCCCACTTTTTTGTTTCTGTAAATCCAAGTATACTATCATCTATATCTGAATAGCCACACATTGTTTTCCTTATTCTCTAGACTTTCCTTGAACCAGCTGTTTAGATATAGTTTACATTCAACTTTATCATGCATTATATCAAGTGGAATTTATAATCTAATGAAGGAAATCTAAAAAAGTGGAGGTTCTTGTCCTTAGAAGACAAGACATGGTTGACTTCTGGTGTTTCTGTCTTTCTCTCCGAAGATTTACTTCCTTTCTTTGTCACGTCTGTCACTTGCAGCATGCAAACCTTTCCAGACAAAGTTTGAATGTTGACAAAGCTTTTTGCACCTGCCTGAAAGAACACAATGCCCTGTAAGTGAAATGTCTGTGTACGTGATCTGTGATTGTTCATCACAATATACCATGTGCGGGGGTGGAATTTAAGCTTAAGCATCACATTTTCATCCACTGGAGAGAACTTCCCTTTCTTATCAGCTTAGCTTCTTCTCTCCACCAAAGACTGACTGCAAACCAGAAACTAGGTGGTCCTCTCAGCATCTGAGTCCTTTGAGAAATTTTCCCAAAGGAGAATTTGGAGCAGTTCTAACATGCATAATGAATCAGGCTCCCTTGAAAACTTAGTTGAAAATGTCTCTTCCTCTAGAAGAGAGCTAGAATAATGAGCTGTTCTTTTTATAATAATCTAGAAGGGATACTATCCACCCAACCCATGTGATCCTTAATCAATGCCATGTTTGAAGGAATTAAAACCTATGATTTTCAGGGCAGTGTTTTAATACCAGGCTCTGTCCTGGCCCGTACCAAAATCAGAAGTTCAAAGCATTGGAAAGCAAGAGAATAGCAGAGAGAGGAACATTACAACATAGAAATGGTCAGAAGAACCACTGGAAATGCAAAACCTGACTGCTGTACTCTAAGACTGACATGATTTTACTTTTAGCAGTCAGATAAACGTAACTCTTCTTGAGTAGTGACATCATCTGCTTGCTTTTAAAAAGTCACTTGCAATCCTACAAAGCTCTTTGAAGATAGGATGTGAATTTACATTTTCAGCAGAATTTTATTTTATGCAGACCTAAAGTCCCTGAGCTCTAGAGAGCCTTGGGATTTCAGAAGTCTTTTGGTCTGAAAGAATGCTCCAGAATTTTAAAATTCTTTATAACTTTGCCTGTTTAGTATGCTGGTTCTTTTAAATTCCATCATGAGGTATCTCCCCTTACATCGAATCATAGAATCATTAAGGTTGGAAAAGACTTTTAAGATCATCCAGTGCAACTGCCAGCTCAGTACGAATTTGCCGTATCTATTCAATTTTTTAAACCACTCATGGAATGGAGACTCCTCCACTTCCCTGGGCAGCCTCTTCCAATGCTTCATCACTCTCTCAGTAAAGAATTTCTTTCTAATGTCCAGTCTAAACCACCTCTGGCACAGCTTGAGGCCATTTCCTCTCACCCTATCACTTGCCACTTGGGAGAAGAGACCAACAACCACCTCACTACATGCAACTACCTTTCAGGTAGTTGTAGACAGCAATAAGATCTCTCCTCAGCCTACTTTTCTCCAGACTAGACAGTCCCAGTTCCCTCACTAACACAATGACAATGCAGATCATTCTTAGGAAACATTCACATAGCTTTTAGGTATCTAACTTCTTTCTCTGGATTAATCTTAAGTTCTTCTTCTCTGACCTTTTTATGTGAATGGTTTTAGGAAAAATGAAAGTTAAGTAGCATTCTGAAGGAACAATATTGCTTTTTGCCATTATGTTTCAAGTATGTTTTGTCATTGGATTTGAGAAGCAGTTAAAGCAACGAAATCCCAGCTCTTTCTAAAAATATACTCAAATTCTGTATTATAACGGAACAGAGCCTGTGGTGAACAGAGGTGCAATCATGCTGCTCTCAGAGGTGGTGAGCTGTGGGCTAACTGAAGCATCTTTGAAGGACCTCTGTAATGAACCCTATTCCTGCTCTATTCTCTGCTGAAAAGACATTTGTAAACAGGGGAGGCTCCTCTCCATTATTCACAAACATTTTGTTTCTGAGCTTATATACTCACTAAAAGTTTGAGAACATGGTCAACATGTCCTCCCTCACTCTGTCAGACATGCTTTATGTTGGTCAGTCAACAACCAACGGAGAAAATTTTAGTTACTATCAAGCTCAGCGCAGGCTGGCAATTTGTAAAAGCAATTCCTTTAGCCTATATTATCATTTAAGCCCAGCACCTTTTTTAATCCTCTGAGTCATGCCAGATGTCTAACAATCCTATGATTAAAGAAAGAATGCAATTAAATTGATGTTTAATTTACAGTGTATTTAACCTATAAAATGTTTATTGGGATACAGTAAAGACTTGCTTGGGAATCTTTCAAAATTACTAGGAAAGATGTTACTGTTTTAGCAAGCAATTTGTGATGTTGAGCTGTTTCTGGTGAAATATTATTTGCTTAACTGTATTATGCCATTTGTGAGCCTCTGTCTGCACCATGACCTTGTAACAATCCTGGTTAACTGCTGCCTCTCTTCAGTCCAAGCAGTTCTTTCAAGAGTAAAAGCAACTGCCTAATTTATACTTGACTATTTATTATTAATCTGCTGTATTACTATATCAAAATTCATTCTAAAAGTTAGTATCTTAAATCCACTGCTCAACCCCAGATTCTCTAGATGGGGATGTGATTAGTGGCAGCCAGCATGGCTTCACCCAGGGCAAGTCCTGTATGACCAGCCTCGTGGCTTTCTATGATGGGGTAACCACAGCAGTAGACGTGGGAAAATCAATGGATGTGATCTGTCTGGACTTCTGTAAAGTCTTTGACATGGTCCCCTACAATACCCTTCTCTCTAAATTGAAGAGATAGGGATTTGATGAGTGGGCTGTTCGGTGGATAAGAAATTGGTTGGATGGTCTTATTCAGAGACCAGTGGTCACTGGCTTGAAGTCCAGATGAAGACAAGTGGGGACAAGTCGGTCCCTCAGGAGTCCATACAGGGATCAGTGCTGTTTAATATCTTCAACAATGATATTGAGAGCAAATTCGAGTGCACCTTCAGCAAGTTTGCAGATGACACCAAGCTGAGCAGTGTAGTTGCCACACCAGAAGGATGGGATGTCATCCAGAGAGACCTGGACAGGCTGGAGTAGTGGGACTGTGAGAACCTAATGAGGTTCAACAAGGCCAAGTGCAAGGTCCTACAACTGGGTCAGGGCAATCCCCAATTTCAATACAGGATGGAGGATGATGTGATTGAGAGCTGTCCTGCAGAGAAGGACTTTGTGGTGCTGGTCAATGAGAAGCTTGCAGCCCAGAATCACAGAATCACTAGGTTTCAGAGAGTTGTAGAGAGCAATAAGGTGTCCCCTCAGCCTTCTCTTCTCTAGGCTAAACAACCCCAGTTCCCTCAGCCACTCCTTGTAAGACTGGTTCTCCAGCCCCCTCACCAACTTCATTGCTCCTCTTTGGGTTGCATCAAAAGAATTGTGGCCAACAGGTCAGGGGGGTGATCCTGTCCCTTTATTTCTCTCTTGTGAGACCTCATCTGGAGTATTGTGTCCAGTTCTGGAATCCTCAACATAAAAGGAATATGGAACTGTTGGAATGGGTCCAGAGGAGAGCTACAAGGACGGTCAGAGGACTGGAACACCTCCCATACAAGGACAGGCTGAGAGAGTTGGGGTTGTTCAGCCTGGAGAAGAGAAGGCTCCAAAGAGACCTTATAGTGACCTTCCAGTACCTGAAAGGAGCCTAAAAAGATAGCTGAGGAGTGACTTTTTATAAAAGCATGAGGTGAGAGGATGAGGGGGAATGGCTATGAATTGGAGAGGGGAAGGTTTATACTAGATCTAAGGAGGAAGATCTTCACAATAAGGGTGGGGAAGCACTGGCACAGGTTGCCCGGGGAAGTTGTGGATGCACCATCCCTGGAAGTGTTCAAGACCAGGTTGGATGGGGCCTTGAGTAGCCTGATCTAGTTGGAAGTGTCCCTGCCTAAGGCAAGGGAGTTGGAATTAGACAATCTTTAAGGTCCCTTCCAACTCAAACCATTCTATAATTCTGTGATTTGATAATTTCATTGTATTTGTTATGTCTCTTTACAGGAGCTTTTTAAAGCCAGATCATATTTTTGACTTTCTAGTTGACCCATATTTCTTTTTTTCCAAGATCTTCCTTGCTGCTAAGTCAGAGTTGCCAGATAATTTATTGATTCTTACCCTTTATTTCATTAAACTTGATGAGGAATTGACTTCCTAGATTCCTATCTACTAAGAGGTACACTGTCTCTGTTTCCTGAGAGGGGTATTACTGCAAAGTCAGTATGAAACAGCGTTAAACCCAAAATCAAGAGGGTTATACTGATGAGGCATTAAAAAACCCCAAACATTAAAGATTCAAGAAAGATGACCCTAAGCATGCCATTTTTTTTGTTCTTGCTCTTCAGTCACAATTGTGTAGGTAGAGATAGCACACACCCAGGTATCCTGACATTTGGAGGATCAGAGTAGGCCAACCCAGTTGTAAACCTGACATCCAAATGCTCAGGAGAGTACCTACAGTTTCTAAGGGTTACACAAAAGATGCTGCTTCTAATAAGCTCCACTTTTCTAATAATTTCTAGGTTAAGAGGGCAGCATATTTTAATATATGCAGTAGAGAAGTGCTCAAAATACAGCATGTTATTTAAAAACATAATTTTGAGACAGTCTGAATGCTGAAGTACAGATTATATTTTCTTAAAAACAGTTTTAACACTTATTTTTGCTCTGCTAAGTTGCATTTTTGTCTTGGTTTCCGCATTTTTTTCAGTTTCTGTTTGGAGATCAACTGCTTGATATGATATATAACCTCACAAGATTTCACTGTTTTCCCTTCACGATAACTTTCAGTGATACATAATGTCAATATCCAAGATTTTTTTTGACAAAATTAAAGAAGTTATAACATTGACCTAATAAGAATTCTCAAAGTATTCTTTTTTTTTTTTTTAACATGAAGGTAAAACTTAGCTGCTGTGGCAAGAGAAATGAATGATCAAAGAGAAATTCTGAAAAGATTCAGCTGAGCTATAAAGGTAAACAAGATACGCATCATACAATTTAGGAATAATTTGGCAGAATTTCAAGACACTATGAGATTTCTGATAAACACAGTAACAGTCTCTTTTACTGGATTTTTCAAATAATTTAAATAAAACCAAAATAAACTGTCAATACTCTCTCCACCTAAAATTACTATTCAGTCTATTAAAATGATAGGTTACAGATTAAAATGAAATTTCAGATCAAATAATATTTTCAGTTAGAGCTGAGTTAACACTGAGCAGTTTATTTGACTCAGTAGACACATTCTAATGAAAGCAGCTATAAAGAGGTTTCACAAGAAAGTTGCATGAGTTGTAAAATAAGGTGAGACTTCCTGTACTGCATATAAAGTAACAGTATCTCTCCCTCAGCATCACAGTGGGGGAGAGTGGTGAGCAAAATCTTGTCTACATAAAAGGGAAAATATGAATAAAATCACATTATGAACCGGACTCTCAAGTATTCTACTAAATAATGTAACAAATTCCCTATGAGAAAATTTTTATGTCTTCCTTGAGATGTGTTTCTACATCATATATGCATGTATGCGTATAAATATATGTTACAGCACCTAATGTTCTACTTCCATCCCAATTATTCTGTGGAGGCTGAGTACAACTGTGGTACGGAGCAGCCTAAGAGACACAATTAAGGAGGCAGAATCAGGGCCTCATTGTGCTTAACAACCAACAGACAAATCCAGCTGACAATCCAGAGATGACTATTTGCATTTGAAAAAGAATGAAATGAATTTGCAATACCGAGATCTTAATCCTTCCACTTCTAATCTGGCAGGTAGCTTAATTCAAGTCAATGGGATCACTTGCTTGAGTAAAACAAGCAGGATTTACTTCCTCCTTGGTGCTGTGCATTAGTTAAAATGAGGGGCAGAGAGCACTAAGGCAGTCATACAACAGGCTTGCCTTCGAGCCCTTTGTGTCTGTCCAAGAGGAAAAGGCACACTCAGAACTGCCATTTTTCTTTTCAAAAGACAGATTGTGCACGCTGTTCTTTTTACATTTCAGTCTTTCACTGGGGAACAATAAAAAATACTGCACTTTCTTCTATAAGGTTTGTTTACACAGGAAAACTCACTAGTGCGTTTATAGTAGCATATAATCAGACCACAGTAATAACCCATTGCTACTACTGTTATGCCAGAATAATTACACCATAAATCTCTCCGCTTTAGATAGCACCTTTGTTCTGAAAGTATGAACATATGACAGGTGGCTGTACTGCTATGCCTACAGAAGTCCTTACTGGCCAGGATTATTTCCTATGTCATTTGTGTGTCCTCCTGCAGGCTGCTTAGTGCTTTCATTGAAGAAACACTCAATTTTATTTTGGAATCATGGAATCATTAAGATTGGAAACGATCTCTAAGATCATCTAGTCCAACTGTCAGCCCAACACCACCGTGCCTACTAAACCATATCTGGAAGTGTCAGGTCTACACATTTTCATAACGCCTCCAGGGATGGTGACTCCTCCACTTCCCTGGGCAGCCTTTTCCAATACTTCACCACTTTTTCAGTCAAGATTTTTTTTCTAATATCCAGTCTCTAACTTCCCCTGATGCAACTTGATGCCATTCCCTTTCATCCTATCAGTTGTTACTTGGAAGAAGAGACGAACATCCACCTTGCTACAGCCTTTTTTCAGGTAGCTTTAGAGAATGATAATGTCTCCCCTCAGCCTTCTCCAGACTAAACAGTCCCAGTTTCCTCATTTGCCTCTCAAACACAGAGAGCTCCAACAATCTCCACAAGATCTTCCATAGATGGGCTTTTCAGAGGCAAACACAATGCCTCCTGTCAATATAATTGAGGGATTAACCCTCATCCAATGGGGAATTTGAAATTGCATATGCCCACTATATGATCTGAGCAATTATATGGTCAGCCTTGACTCTCCATTGTGATTCTTCTTAGCCTTTTCCTCCCTTATCTCCAAGTCACCACTTCCTTTCTGGCCAAGGACCAGAACTAACTCAAACCTTTTTGGCAGCACAGAAAATCTTTGTGGAGAAGCAGGTTTCTGGGAAGCGTTTCTGGGAAGCTGGTGGAATTCCACAGGGGTAAGAGAGGGTGAGGGAAGATCTATAGGTTTCCAAGAACACTACAGAGAGAGCAGATAGACTGCAAGAAAAAGAAAGGGTTGCTGTGAAAAGGTACAATCCCTCATCTCTCTGCAAAGCCATTGTGCTCTTTCAGACCTTTCTCATTCCTGTGGTGATTTGGACAACTACTTTGATTCTCACCCTCCAGAGTTACTCAAATTGTTGAAAAGAGCAGAAGAGGTAAGGCTACCCCATTGAAGAAGGGAAGAAGGTAAAGCATAGCAAAGCCACATATGCCGTATAGCTGTAGATGGGTCACTATACATTTGTTCCTCAGGAGGAACAGAACACAGCAAGGCAAGAAAAACTCTTTTTCAGGCTAAACCAGCTCCACCATCAGCTCAGGAACAGGCAAACCAGTCTGTCTTGCCTTAAAACATCTGCAGGATAATATATGACAGACTGAGAGAGTTGGGGTTGTTCAGCCTGGAGAAGAGAAGGCTGTGGGGTGACCTTCTAGTAGCCTTCCAGTACTTAAAGGGAACCTACAGGAAAAATGGGGACATACTTTGTAGCAAAGCTTGTTGTGACAGGACCAGGAGTAATGGTTTTAAACTAAAGGAGGGTAGATTTAGACTGGGTATAAGAAACAATTTCTTTTTAGTGAGGGTGGTAAAACACTAGAACAGGTTTCCCAGAGAGGTAGTTGAGGCCCAGTCCCTCGAAACATTTAAGGTTATGTTGGATAGGGCTCTGAGAAACTTGATCCAGTTAAAGATGTCCCTGCTTCTGCAAGGGGTTTGGACTAAATGACCTGTAAATGTCCCTTCTAACCCAAACAGTTACATGATTCTATGATAAATTAAAACAAATAAACCGACACACCCAATGCTGATTTCCAACAGGTTGTGCCAGCTCTGTAATTTTAACAAAAGGCAGGGTGAGGGGTATAATGAGCTGGTTTGAGTACTCCTTCAATAAGAGAGGAAATAAAACTAGCCATTTTTTTTCTTGCTTTTTCTANATGGGGACATACTTTGTAGCAAAGCTTGTTGTGACAGGACCAGGAGTAATGGTTTTAAACTAAAGGAGGGTAGATTTAGACTGGGTATAAGAAACAATTTCTTTTTAGTGAGGGTGGTAAAACACTAGAACAGGTTTCCCAGAGAGGTAGTTGAGGCCCAGTCCCTCGAAACATTTAAGGTTATGTTGGATAGGGCTCTGAGAAACTTGATCCAGTTAAAGATGTCCCTGCTTCTGCAAGGGGTTTGGACTAAATGACCTGTAAATGTCCCTTCTAACCCAAACAGTTATATGATTCTATGATAAATTAAAACAAATAAACCGACACACCCAATGCTGATTTCCAACAGGTTGTGCCAGCTCTGTAATTTTAACAAAAGGCAGGGTGAGGGGTATAATGAGCTGGTTTGAGTACTCCTTCAATAAGAGAGGAAATAAAACTAGCCATTTTTTTTCTTGCTTTTTCTATAGTAAACAACAGAGTAAATTTTCTTTTAACCTAAATGAGACTATAAAATGGTGCAGTATCATAGCAACAGACAGAGGTTTGTATCAATATTTAAATAATTTTGAAAGTCCTTGTTAAGTGCATAATATATTAGTATTTTAGAGGAAAAATCTATTAAATTAGTGCTATAAAAATAAGCCATCAAAACTGAAGATTCTGTACTGTTGGTATTTATTTAGCACTACAAAAGTGAATTCTGATTCCCAGGCATTTCTTTTCCTGCAGAAGACAGATCACAGCAAAAGGAATGGTGAATCTTGCCATACTGGGAGCAAAAAAGCCTTGGATGTTTTTGGAAAAGATTTCACAGTTTCAAATCAATGTGTGAATTAAACTTTTTCAGAAATTTGTTTTCATGTTTCATGTTTGAACAGGATTTTGTCAAAATGGCGTAACATGAAAATCTTGTTTTATTGAAGTTAATGGCAAAAATACCATCTCCCTGAGTCCAGAGCAGCAGTTAAGTGCTAGGCTGGACAGGATTTTCTTTTTTTAGACAATTTCTTGCACCAGGTTACTTAAGTGTATTGTGTCCAAGATCTAAAATATTGTGTGTTGCCACCAAGCAACATGTAGTTTTTTGAAAACCCCTAAATAGCTTCCTACACCAGGGTTAGATTCACAGAGAAATGGGCTGTTGCAATATGTGACTTGCAAGGACATTGCTGCCCGGTGAAATCCTTCCATAGCAGCATGGGATGAGAGTTCCACACACACCAGGAGAGGTATTTACATGCATGTGTGTTTGTGGGTGCATGTCTGCATGCATAGAATTAGGGCTTTTGAACGGGGAGCATAAAAACCCAGCAAGCCTAATAAAGAACAACTACAGTTGGTCAGAAGAAAATATGAGATAAAGGTCATCTTAAAAAAGATAGTAATTTAACACTGGGTTACGTGAAGTACTTCTATTAAGCTAGGGTCTAGAATTGGGGACCAGGTTTCATTTGTCTGCTGTCTGCCACTCTTTGTCACATTTTAATTGTTTTATTCAAGGTAGAGAAGATTCAGCTGCGTGGACTGCATGTATTCTCTCTTTCCAGGATGGACTTCGTACTATTTAAAAAATGGAAAAAATTTTAAGGATCATGGAGAATGCAGCTGAAATCACCTATATGGTTTCATTACCCTCCAGCTATATTTTAAGAAACAGGAATGACTTTTGAGACGTACTTTTAATTTGTCAGAATTGGTAAATTCTTCTGGGTGATGAGTTGTGACTGCAGAGAGGCACTTGCTCCAACTCTAACTAAATGTCACCTTGTTTGGTAAGAAGAGCCAAACAACTGTGTCATTCTCCTTCAATGGGCAGTTTGGAACAACGAAAAGCAACCCCATCCTTTTCCCCCAGTAACTTCATTTTTTCCTTAAAATTCCATGAAAACTGGTACTCTGGACACATTGAACTAGTTAGGGCTTGACAGCAAACCCATGGTTAGCTCTTGAGAACTTGTGTAGAAAGGGAATGTATCACACCACTTCATCCTTTTTGGGGGCTGAGTGCCAGTCCCACTGAATGTCGGTCTTATGAAGAACCTATTGCTGGATTTGGCGATATATTGCTGGACTTGGGGTCAAATTGAATGGATTGACTGAAATCTATGCTGTTTAGGATTAACTCTATGTCAAAATGGTTTTGTCTAAAGGAATCCAAAATAGCAACAGGGAACAGGCATGGCTAAGGCAGTGCAGACAGCTGGGGTCTAGATCTTAGTAGTGTGTCTTCAATAGGATTTGAGCTCTTCTGCCTTTTTAAAAGATGATATTCAGGCTTCTAAAGGGTTTTGAAAATTGTATAACTGCCCCTAACAGAGGAAAGTCTTTAAATAAGACTTAATGGTTCTGATTTTTTTGGGCTTAGTGTTTTGATCTGATTCTAAACTAAAATGTATTGATTTTTCTAATGATGAAGGCCAAAGTAATCCAATATGCTCCTTTATAGCAGCTGTGACAAATACAGAGAAAAGCTAGAAAAAGATAATAGAAATGTTAAATAGGATCTGTATGGAATGTCTTGATTTTGCTGCAAGCTGGGCTAATTAACTCTAATTCTCTTTAATGAAAGGAATGGTAAATAAAGTGATTTTCAAGCTCCTGTGTCTATCTTCTCCTTGTTTTAATACTGGTATTAGTCTATTGTCTTTCACACTAATTTCCATAGATGTAAAAGAAGAATCAGGCTCTTTCATTTTAAGGAGGGAATTCTTGAAATCAGAACTTGCCTCTGGCACTGAAAATATATGCAGTACAGGGAAGATAACTGCATCCCTGAGCTGCTTATTAGAAGTTCCTGAGGGTGTTATTCCACTTGGCAGCAGCTTGTCTGCACTACAGCATTACTTCTTTTGGAAAATGGACACATTTATTTTCACTGAACATGAGAACTTCACATATTTCAGTGAAGATTCTTCTTCCTGCAGCCACTCCCTCCCTCTAAATTGCTATTGTAGAAGCAAATTTTTCTTTAAATTAAAATGAGAGTTTTAGAGTGCCCTTCTATTGTGCAATAGCAATGGAATATGGCCTGTAGCCCTTGTTTATTGAAAAATACATGCTTTCAGATGAAAAGATACATTTTTCTTGTCCTTGGTTTTTCTTCCCACACACTTTGAAGTCTGAGAAATGATGCAGCAGATGCTTAGCTGAAAACCAGAAGATATATAATGATTTAAATGTCAGATGTCTAGTATTTACTATTCTTTAAGTTCACTATGATAGGAGACTGCAGCTGTGCAAATTAAAAAAGGAAACCTTAAAAAGGTCATATTTTTTCATTGCATCTTTTATTCTGATAGGCTTGTTTATTTTCAGAATAAGTTCTTTGTTGATTAAAATCAATATATATTTTATTAATTTTTTTTTGCATGTTAATTTTCTTGTTACCATTGGCAACTGCAAAGAGTAAACACAAACTGCCAGTGTATTCTATGCTTGTTTTCTATTTGTTATTGAGTCATGGGTGAAGCGTTTTGAAAGATTGACTCATTGTCATCATTTTTCTCTGTTATATTGGGGTGTTATTGGTTCGATTCATGACAGACTCAATAAACGTTAAGAAGGCATTTGTTGCAATGGCTATATTATAGCTTGGCTCCACATGGGAATTCTGGAAAGTTGGGGTTTTTATCACCTATATACCAACACAGCTATCACCTGTACTGTTGACCATTAGCTATTGCTTTGACACCATTTCTCACAGTATTCTGCTTGAGAAACTGTATTCTACTGGCCTGGACAGTTGTACCCTCTGCTGGGTAAAAAAATGTCTTGCTGGCCAGGTCCAAAATTTGCGATAAATGGGGTTAAATCCAGCTGGAGGCTGGTCACAAGTGGGGTTCGCCAGGGCTCAGTGCTGGGCCCAGTCCTCTTCAGTATGCTTATGAATGACCTGGATGAAGGGATTGAATGTACCCTTAGTAAGTTTGCAGATGATACCAAGAGGGGAGGAAGTGTAAATTTGCTGGAGGGCTGGGGGCTCTGCAAAGGGATCTGAACAGGCTGGACCACCGGACTGAGTCCAGTGGCATGAGGTTTAATAAGGCCAAATGCTGGGTCCTGCACTTGGGGCACAACAACCCNTGAAGACATTGATTTCCTGGTGCGAGTCCAGAGAAGAACAAAGAAGCTGGTGAAGGGGCTGGAGAACAGGCCTTATGAGGAGTGGCTGAGAGAACTGGGATTTGTTTAGCCTGGAGAAGAAGAAGCTGAGGGGAGACTTTATCACTGTCTACAACTACCTGAAAGAAGGTTGTGGAGAGGTGAGCATAGGTCTCTTTGCCCAAGTGACAGGTGATAGGGCAAGAAGGAATGGCCTCAAGTTGCACCAGGGCAGATTCAGATTGGAGATTACTAAATATTTCTTCACATAAAGGGTTATCAGCCACTGGAACAGGCTGTCCAGGGAGGTGGTTGAGTCACCATCTCTGGAGGTATTTAAAAGATGGGTAATCAAGCTTTTAGGGATATGATTTAGTAGTGGACAGGTATGGTTGGACTTGGTGATCTCAAAGATCTTTTCCAACCTAGATATTCTATGATTCTATGTTTTAAAAATAAAAATCCTGGACACTATTAGCACGTGGGTTTTCTCGAAACTCTCACTTCCTTGTAAGGAGTCATGGATGCCCTATCCCTGGAGGTGTTCAAGGCCAGGTTGAATGAAGCTTTGAATGACCTGATCCAGTGGAAGTTGCCCCTGCCTATGGCAGAGGGGTTGGAACTGGATGATATTTGTGGTCCCTTCCAACCCAAACCATTTTAGGATTATAAATAAATATTTTGTCTGGACTACAGCTAAACTGTCTGTTTGTTGTATAAGGGAAGCTGCAGATATCATTATACACTTTGATATTCGCATTTCCTTTTAATCTGTTCTCCTAAAACTACTGTAATACATTCAACAATCCAGCTTCAGTGTCACAATTCAGTCCTATTGCCCAAAAAAGAGAGTCCTAGTAATAATGATTTATAAATCTGAAAAGTCATTAATATTCACACACACACACACACACACAAATCATCTTAGATGTTGCACTTGCTACTTTCCTGTTTTAGGTTCTAGCTTAGTGGACAATGTAACCTGGATGCAACAAAGACAGACCATTTTCCCCACCCAATCCACTTTTTCAAATTTTAGTCACAAACTCCACTCCAGAAATGAGCAGCCTAATAATATATTTTTTTTATATCGGAAAAGACAATGCCTGAAGCAGTTACCAAGATCAATGAGGGACCTTTGGAGAGATGACTCAATAACATAAAAAATTGCACACTGTGAAAAAGAGGAGAATACTAAGAATAAGGAACTGTTGACATCTAAAACAAAAAGTTCAAATCTTATTCTGTTGAAAATACATGAAACTCATAATTTCTGTAGGCTACAAACAAGGCTTACATTTCATAATGTTTTGCTGTTCTCTCGAGACAATTTCATATCCTCCAAGAGCAGACTGATTTTTCCGTATTTTTTTCTGCACATCACTCATCTATGGTGTTTTATCCATTGGACAGATAAGAGACTGTGTTGCTGTGATGGTTAATCACTTGTAGTCAAGGATAGAGATATCAGAGTGAAGGTGGATAATTGAGAATTAATGGGTGTATAAGTGACAGACATATACACAATAAGCACTTTTTATTACGTACTCCTCAGTGCCACTCAGCTCTGTGTGCTCTACAAATATTGGCAAGGAAATATGTCATGTGCCAGGAAATGAGTAATAGAGATTTTGTGAATTATGGATGCCAAAGAATGTCTAATTATAGCTCATGAAAGATCAGGCAACAGGGGCAAAACCCAAAAGAAATATTCCCTCAAACCAAAGGTGGAGTAAGGAGTCTTGGAGAGAACTGATAACATCAACAGCCACTGAAATTCCTACATGGCTAAGAACCCATGGGTAAAGGACTGGCCTAAATCTGTGGTAAAGAGGGTCTGGTCATGACAAAGCACAGAATGAAATGAAGTTCACTTGTGCAAAAGGGTTTCCGGCATCTTAAATATAAAACTGTGCATTAAACTGAGCTGGAGACAGGGAAGGAGCAGCATTTCCCTATCTGGAAAAAAAAAAAATCTGACTTGCACTTCCACCATACAAAATAAAGCAGCAGATGGAGTTGCTAGGAGACAAGAGCATGAATGTGCTCGAGTGTTTCTACACAATAGCAAAGACTATATGAAATGAGTCAGAGCTACAGATCTTGCCATCAGCTATTACTATTACAAGTGATGAAATTTAGTCTTTGTGCTAACCAGGTTACTGGTAAATCTGAACAATTCTAATAGGATCTATGAGAATGGTATTATGTGATATTTAATGCTGTTCTGTGGGTGATCTTTGTAACAATAAAATTACAGTATAATTCAGGTGGGAAGGACCTTAATGTCTCTAGTCCAGCCTCCTGCACAAAGCATGGCCACTTCTGAGGTCAGACCAGAATGCTCAGGGCTTTATCCAGTTAGTACAACCTTTCTGGACAACCTGCTTCTCTGCTTCAATCCCCTCCTGGGGTGGAAAGGTTTTCTTCTTGTCCTGCCTTAAACACTTTTATTCAATTTATGTCTGCTGCCTCTCATTCTCCCACCATGTGTTGCTGTGAAACATCTGGCTTCCTCTGGCTACTGCCATAAAAGAAAATCAATTTTTTTTAAAATAAATACATTAGAAACAAAAGAAGTGCTAAGGAGAATCTCCATCCTTTACTGGGTGTGAGGGGAAATGTAGTGACAAATGAAGAATAAAAGACTGAAGTACTCAGTGACTTCTTTGCCTCTGACTTTAGTATTAAGACCAGTTGTTCTCTGGGGACTCAGCTCCCTGAACTGGAAGACAGGACAGGACATGGGGCAGAATGAAGCCCCCATAATCCATGGAAATGGTTAGTGATCTTCTGTACACACAAGTCTATGCTACTAGGGGAGCTGGTAGAAGTGCTCACCAAACAACTTTCCGTCATTTATAAGTAGTCCTGTCCAACCGGGAAGGAGCTCCATTGACTGGAGATAAGCAAATGTGATGCCCATCTACAAGTAGGGCTGGAAGGAGGACTACAGACCTGTCAGTCTGACCTTGGTGCCAGGGAAGGTCATGGAGCAGATCATCTTGATTGCCATCATGTGGTGCTTACAGGATAATTAGGTGGTCAGGTCCAGTCAGCACAGGTTTATGAAAGACAGACAGGTCCTGCCTTACTAATCTGGTCTCTTTCGATGACATGATGACCTGCGTAGTGGATGAGAGAAAGGCTATAAGTGTTGTTCATCTAGACTTTAGTAAAAACTTTTACACTGTTTCCCACAGCATTCTCGTGTTTTGTTACGGTTGGCTAAATGATGTAAAAGGAAGGACATTGTACAAGATGGAAAGAACTGTAGGCTTATATGCAGCACAGATGAAATGTGACGTGAAAGTAAAACCTGACTGGGAAGTTGACTTAGGAAAGATAAAATGAATGAGAAATGAAAGAAGTTTCAGCAGACTTTGACTATAGCACACTAGGAGTAAGAAGGATTTAGAAACAAAATAATACTGTTCTGGGAGAATCTCAGGTAACTTGGTCACCATCAGATAATAAAGAATCATGGATGGACTTTGTAAGATATGTTAGGAAATAATTTTAGAGTATAGATATTAAAATATCCATTGAATGCTCAAGATTTTAATCTGCTTCCTTATGATTTATTTTGTTACTAAATCTGCTACCTCTCTACAGGAAAGCTAGGGAGGGGATTTTAACAGGGACTTTAGTTATAGAACAAGGGGAAATGGTTTTAAGTTGAAAGGGAGGAGATTTAGATTAGATATTAGGAAGAATTTTTTTACCATGAGGGTGGCAAGGTAGTGGCACAGGTTGCCCGGAGAAGTTGTGGATGCCTCATCCCTGGAGTTGTTCCAGGTCAGGCTGGATGAGGCTTTGAGCAACCTGATCCAGTGGAAAGTGTCCCTGCCCATGTCAGGGGGCTTGGAACTGGATGATGTTTAAGGTCCCTTCTGACAAAAAACATTCTATGATTCTCTGATGGTGTTACTATTTGATTATTTTTTTCCCTTATCTAATTTAATCCTATAAATTCTGCCTTTTAAAGTGTGGATATAACGTTACTGGATAATAAGCTAAGGCAAATGTACAGCTATTTATTTTTGTACTGATATTAAATAGACATGTTCTGGGTCTGAATCTTATTAAATGATTTTTCTACAACTGTGGCTTATACCTTTCATAGGCATGTTGGGAAACGTTGTAAATATTTATAGTTCTTTGGACAAGGACACCAGAAAATTAACAATAATAAGGTGTCCAGTATTGCAATTAAGATTGTGAACACTTGCTTTCCTATGTGAAATGTGCTTATTTTCACTTTGAAGGGTTGCCAGGTGGTAAGACTGAGTTGAAGTACCTGGCAAACACAAGTTCTGGGTATATTTGAGTTGTCAGCTGGGCTTGCTTCTATTGCCCTGTCCACATGCTCAGTCCGTCATGGGGTGGAACAACTTGGTATCTGCCCAGCTAAAATCTGGAATTGCCTCAATGATAAAACCATCTCAGGGCCTGCTCCGATAAGAATTATGTGTGGAAGCAAGCCAGCTGTCACCACCTCCACCTGGCCAAGCCGTTGAACACCATCCAACCAGGTGGTGAGCTGTCATAATACATAACTACTTATGCAAACACACCCTTAACACCATGCACAAATACACCAGTGTTGGAGACACCTGTGACTAAGAAGCTGCAAGGGGCAGTTGCTGCACTTATGACATTCCAGTGCTAAAGATACGGCCAAGCTGCTCAAGAGGGAGCACAGCAAGTTTTAGGACATAATTCACTAGCTGGAAAACTGGGAATCCATCCCTGGAGCAGGTGGTAGTACCAGCACAGACATAGTCATCCTTTCTTTGCTGGATCCTTACAAACAAATGTTGTACACAAGCCTAACCCAGAGAACCTGAGTTGCAGGTTGGCAACGCCAACTACTGAAGATTATTTGAACTTAATTTCCAAGTCTTAGCTTGAGAACCATCATCATCTGGTCATGAACTGAATGTCCTTACTTGCTTGGCTTTTTTTATTTGTTTTGGTTTTATTTTAATCACTGAGATGGCCTGCACTGAATGCTGTAGATCAGGTTTGGTTAACCAGCCTTGCTCCAGGGCATCAAGCTATGTAGATTCCTGTGCTGCAGAGCCTATTTCTGGGTTGACTCCTCCCAAATTCATTGTACAATTTCACCCCAGTGCCTGTTCCTATTTTTCTGTGTGTTTTGTAGTTTTGTCCAAATGCCTGATTACCTGCATTTTCAAGGATCTGAAAACAATTTTGTCATTTGTATCTACTCTTATTTCTAGTTGTATTTTGCTCTTCTTTATGTCAACTCTGTGATTATCTGCAACACACAGTCTCATAAGAACACAAACTCATCATTCAAGGGTGGGGGTTTTTTAGATCATTAACCACTATGTTTAGATGATAACACTGAAAGACAAAAGACTAGTAGGCACCATCAAAAGACTAGCAGGCACCATCTAATTCAACACATTGCCCCAATCCGGTAATCTTTGTAGTTGTAAGAGACATTTTTCAACCTCTGTCACAGAAATTACAGCAAATTGCATTTGGAAGAAATATTTAAAATAATAATGGATAACTATCCAAATAGTTTATTAAAATCCACATAAGAACTATACCACTTTGTGCTTTCACTTCAGTAACTTGTTTCAGTAAACTTTTTCTTGAATCATTAGTGTAGCATAAAATAATTGTCAATACTTTTCATTTTCTTTCTTTCATCTGTGCAAGTTTTGCTATATACTAGTTCAGTTAATAATGGAGGTTAAGACAGAATTAATTGAAATTATTTTCAAAATGACTTCCATCTTTATTTTTTACTGAAAAGTAATCTTTTCTGATTTTATTAAAGAGGTAGCTTACTATTTTGGCCGATTTTACCAATTAAGTCCATGAGTTATATATTGTTCACTATATTTCTTTGTTCTGCACACATAAGTGTCTCAAATTTTTGCAGCCTGATGATCTCTTTATATTATTAAATATAAGTATTTTACTATAGATGGATATAATTTTTTTTTTCTTCACTCATAAGCGCTATCATAGAAACCTAGAATTATAGCGTGGTTTGGGTTGGAAGGGACCTTAAAGATCTGGGGGGCATTCTTTATCAGGCGTTTAGAGATAGGATAAGGTAAGGGGGAATGGTTTTAAGATTAAAGAGGGGAGATTTAGATTAGATACTAGGGAAACTTTTTCCTGTGAGGCACAGTTTGTCCAAAGAATTCATGGATACCCCACACCTGGAGGTGCTCAAGGCCAGGCTGGATGAAGCTTTGAGCAACATGACCAGTGGAAAGCATCCCTGCCAATGTCAGGGGGCTTGGAACAGGTTGATCTTTAAGGTCCCTTCCAACCCAAACCATTCTATGACATATAGTTTTATGATACAACTGGTCATAATTCTTATAACAGAACAAAAAACAACACAATTGAAAAATATTTTCTATGAACTATGAAAGTCCTTGCAACCACTCACTTTTTAATATCACATAATTAGTGATTTTTTTATTTGTTCATCCTTTGTCTTTCAGCTTAAGAACGTGATAATTAAAAAGAAGTTAATGCATTTTAAAAAACATTTTGTAGCTTGCAAGCAGAGGTATGGGTCTCATGTCTATGTATATATGTGAATTATTATACTTTAAGTAAGCAAAAGAACAAAACCACAGTCCTTCCAACAACTTGAAATGTTTGTTCACATACCAAGCAGGGAAATACAGAAAGTTCTACAGTGACATGGAATCCAGTGATACAATCCAGTGAGGGACTAGATCTGATAAAAATCTAAGGTGCCTCTTTACGCCATTTTCCTTTGGCCTCTTACAAGTGCCTAAATTAGGAACCAGTGCTGTCAGAAACAGACAGTGGGAGATAAATAAGAATGCCCTGCAGTCCTGTACTCCTGATTGCCTAGACAGGGGAAACATCCAGAGCACACTCTTGTATTTCATTTGTCTGGAAACTAAAGCAGACAATTGGTTGGGTGTCTTGTTTGTTCTACAGCTGGGGTGTGTGAGTTTGGGCATGCAACTAAGTCTTAACAGGTTACCAAAAACCTCTAGGTGGCTCAGTCAAATGCCTAGAGACGTAGGGTGAATTCCAGGTCTTAGGAACCCAGACATGAAGACAGTGAAATACCTGAATTTCAGGCACACTGCTGAATGTAATGCTACTTGTGTGGTCTGTCTAAACAGGGAAATGCCTCACTACAGGATCCAGAGCGGTCAGTGATGTGAGTGGGGAACAGACAGCAGAGTCACCACTGGCACAGGAGTATGCCTGAAGCCCTCCCTTGTAGGGTGTATGGTCTCTCAGGAATAAGTACCTGTACCTACTCATGATTCTTCAGTAAGTTTCAGCTCCTGCATTTTTTAATTGAGAGTGGACACTTTTTTCATTTTAAAGGTTAGAATTATTACATGGAGATATCCCCTTTGCTTTTTTTTTTTATAATTTCAGCACATGCCCAAGCAGTTAGAAACTGAGATTCAGATCCCTTCTTTGCTTTGAGTCCGATGGAGTCAGAAGTCAAATCCGCTGTGTCCACCTGCTAGGCTAATCCTTCTCCCTCTTTTATGGAACTATGCCAGTGTGCAGCACTGCCAGCTGTTCATTTCTCTGTATGACTCGTAGCCTGATGGTTAGGCTACCTTCTCAGAGATGCGAGATGCAGATTTGAGTCTCCATTTGGTTCAAGTGGGAGGTGCAATCATGTCCCAGGTTCTGGTGTGTGCCTGAATTTTCATATAATTTGACACAGAGTGTGTAACTCCATCATCATCTTTGCCCTCAGAGGGTGCATGAGGAAAATTTACAGGGTTAAATTGCTATTTTTATGGAATCTTATTTTATTTATTCTCAGATCAAATACTGGATTGGGATCTCTAGGGAGGTGTGGCAGCTGAAAAGTGTGAAGTTGTCACTGGTATAATACCTGGAATATGTATGCAATGTCAACCCATATAGAGGTCATTAAAGCAAGATAAGAAAGTGACTGGAAAGTCTATGGGACTTTGATCTCCCTGCCCTTATCTCAACTCACAAATCTTTCGTTCAAACCCTTTCCTGTCCAGATGAGGAGGGGGAGTGATAGAGTAGCTTTGGTTGGAACCTGGCATTCAGCCAGGGTCATTCCACCACAGTCAAACAGAAGATTTGCTATTGCAGTTTTGGTTACAGAGGCACACACTCTCTGAGCATACAGCTTCTACTCCAGCCCCTTTTAGGTAGAAAGAAAACATTAATTCTGCAGGATGTCTCATTTTTCATCTTTTGCTTCACATATATGTCTCTGGTATATCTGTGGTACTTGGCACCTTGTAGTCTGCTGTCATTCCTCACCTTGGTGTCCTGTGGTACCAAGTCCTTAATTGATGCAGGCTTGACAGGATTAACTCTGCTGCAGGGTACAGTAGGAAGGTGTCCCTGTAAAGCTGAGTTCAAAAGCAGTGAGGACACCAAGACAGCAGGTGCCATGTCCAAATCATGACATAGATTTTTCTCTCATGTGACCATTTTAAACGCACATTCAAGATACCTCTATCAGGCTGACTATTTCTTGTGACTCCTGCTAGAAGCAAAAATTGCTTAGTGGCACATACATTCCCTGAAAATGTCTATTCTTTGTGCTCTAAACTGTTGTTATGAGTAGTTATATGGGTGTGGCATTTTAATCAAGATGGGGTGAGGAGGTAATAAGTGAAGAATATGCTTCATATGACAGTAAGAAATGCTTTAAGATGTTTTATCATTCATTAGAATCTAGTATTTATAAGTGCAAATGCCATTGCAAAACAGGTTCCTACAGAAAATGGAGAAACTTCAGTGGAAGTAGATGTAGATAAAAATCAATATTCAGCTTAGCTCACTCTATTTAAAAGGGAAATATCCACATCAGTTTTGGCTCAGGAACATGCAAAATGTTCTCTGGTTTGGGGCTTTAATTAACACCTAGCTGAAATAGCTGTTAATACACTTTGGTGATTCAGTGTGTACCCAAACTAAATTTAACTTCCAATTAAATGAGAGAAACAGTCAAAGCCTAGCATTATATCTGTCTTAATGACTTCCTAAAGAAGGGTTAGTGTTTAACAGCTTCTTTTGACTTAGTTGTGGTAAGAATGACAGAGGGAAGGAATTTAAAACTAATGAGTCTAAATATGTTTTTCTTTATTTATAAGTGCAATTGAAATTATTCTTATTTGTTTCAATGCAATTTTGAAGGGAATGGAAACAGGTTTTTAACCTGGGCAATTAGATAGTCTCAAAAAGGTGAATGACATAAGATTATCACTCAGAGGAAAAAACGATTATTAAAATTTGCCAGATTGATAGGGATTTCATTGGCCTTCTTACTGCAGTTTCAGAGAAGGTGAGCCTTGCCAGCAAATTCAAATCGTTGAAGAGGATTTACTTTTTGCTACTGAATTTGATGGTTGGCTTCATTGAATCTACCGTCTCCTCAGAACAGCACATCCATTCACCCCACTTTAAGCCTGGCTCTTCTACAAGTATTACTAATGTTAGGACTTATACTGATTTCTTCCTACTTCTAGTAGTAAAAAATAACACCTTTTGTCTCATCAACATATGAAGCACAAGGCTACCTGTCTTGTAAATTCAGCAGTGCCAGGACCCATACACTGATCCTCTGCCCAGCTGGCACAAACTGGTCTTGCTCATACTACTGAAGTCTCACAAACAAGCTTGCTGCACACAAGTTACCTGTTGTGAAATAGCCCCTCATCTTTCCTAACTCATTATCCATGCTGAGGGTTTTTTTGGAAACTTGCTAGCTGATCAGGGCCCGTTTTAGCTGATTAACAGTAGAGATGGCAAAATAGCAGTGCTGGAGTCCATCTGCCAGGTTGCCGATATAGGCACAGCATTTGTTTTTAAGGACATTTCTGGTTCTCCTTCTGGATCCACACTTTTCTGGAGCCGGTGGGGCACTTCCAAGTGGATAGTCTTCATCTCTTCCCTCCCAACCCAGGCTTCTTTTTTACAGACAGGGTTTTTATTGTCTGCTTTTCCTGGGAAAACAGACATTTCTTAGGAGTCAGAGTTTTGTGGAGGAACAGTGGGAGAGCCTGAATATTTTTATTCAGCAGGGAAAATAATACTGCAGAGACACACATTTTCAGAGGATTAATTTCAATTACCACCTTTTAAAATCTAGTAAAACCTTATACATTTACAAGCAAGAGATACCGTTTCCTCCATTTCAGGAAGTGCAGATTAACAGCCCAATCTTCCCAATTCAGCAAAGAGATCCTTAAGAGAGCTGAGACAGCAGTATTATCTCAGACCCACACAAACTTGATTCTCCTTTTCTTTTTATGTTTCTTTTTTCAATTCCAGTAAACTGACAAGCTCCAAATCATGAAGCTGAAGTGTAAAAACAAAACCCACAACAAAACTTTTGTCGGTATTGAGGAGTATCTTGCACAATATCAATCTTCCAAGATTTCTGTTTCTAATTTTATCATGACTTTTATTTTTAAGTCAAAGAGTAAGACAGGAAGAGTCACATCCTTGTGTCTTGTGGTGAGGTATGTAAGTTAGTTGAGTCCTAGTGTGAATAAAAAACCCTAAAGTGTTCCTAGTTCTCTTCAAACATTTCTATTAATGGTAGTTCTAATTCATCACGGGCCTGTCAGATTTGAAGCAACAGAATGAACAGGTTTTCAGAGACTGTTGGCTCTAACTGTGAGTCTCTTTTTATTGTAATAGTTTTTAGTTCTGTTCATTTGCTGCAGAACATTTTCCTGGATGTTGTTTTTATGCTGAACTGAGACTCGGCTATGTTTTCCATTGGAATGTAACACTGCTGTGTCAGGTCAAAAGAGAAAATGCCAGTTCAGGGTTTCTCAGTGGTCATACACGTCTGATATTATGTCCTTTAATTGAACTCAGACTTTATTTCTGAGCAAGAACTTGCATCACTGCAGATATTGTCAGTCAAAAATATATGAAGCTTTTTGTGCCTTACATTCCATACTCAAAGAATAATATCTACTAAACTTGTCATAAAATGTTATGAATTCTAAATTTCCAGAATCTTCCTTCCTTCCTTCCTTCCTGCCTCCCTGCCTCCCTGCCTGCCTGCCTGCCTGCCTGCCTGCCTGCCTCCCTCCCTCCCTTCCCTTCCCTTCCCTCCCTTCCCTCCCCTTTTTCTTCTATCTGTCTGCCCTCTCATACTGCAGTTTTTCAGGGGACAGGCAGAGGGGAAGGGGTGTAATAGCAAGGCCTGAACCTTGGACCAGATTTATATTAAGATTTGGCAGTGATTGTCTGGATTACAGGTTCGTGTAAAGCTCTCTCATATTTTTTATTTCAAAAATAGAGAAGAATAATTCCTACCTTTTTCTTTAATAGTGAACATCTTTATGAAAATCTACCATTATCTCTGCTAGAATCCCTCCATGTAGTGTCTAGAAGCTTTTAGAGAATGAAAGGGTAGAATTAATTCATTCTTTGATTTATTTTGAATCTCAACCTTTCAAATGACATAAATGCAATGCCCATTACCTTTGAGATGGACACAGCTGCAAATCTGTTAGATTTAAGTAACAGAGTTCTGCTTGCACAAGCTATAATTTAGAGGTTGAAAAATCTTGCATCATCCCTGAAATATAAAACGACCAATGCTCAGTTTCACAACACTGCACTTTACAAAGCTCTGGGCCAACTCCTTAAGTCAGCCCTTACACAGTTCTTTTTAGTCGTTCTAAGGGAAATTATCTAATTCAACGTATCTATGTATTTCAATATGAAATGTTTTGAAAAAGGACAAATTAAAACCTAAGATTCTCTCCTTTTTCTGTTTGATTACTGAAATGTCAGTGGGAAATGAATCTTCCTCATTGCAAAATAATTTCCCTTTCATACATGTCTCTGCCTAACCACATTTTTAAGCACTTTGCTCTTACCAAGTGCTACATTATGAGTCTCTGCTTGCAATAGTTTGTGATTTTATACCAGAGATGAGATGCTTTATTACTT
The DNA here is from genome assembly GCA_013389865.1 of Piaya cayana. NCBI lineage: Eukaryota > Metazoa > Chordata > Aves > Cuculiformes > Coccyzidae > Piaya > Piaya cayana. The sequence continues at coordinate 30,375 of WAAB01006764.1, forward strand.
GAAGCCTCTGCAATAATTGTGAGGGTTTTAATTATTCCTCAATTTTCTTATAAATCCTGTAAGAGATAGAAGCCCAGCTAAGAACTTGTCACACATCTCAATTCTTGATAATATGATACTGATGTGACTACACTTGGAGTTCAAACACCTGTGTAATTTTTCTTGCAAGTGAAATAAATTTGCTGCAGTAATTCCATTAAGCACAAAGGAAGGCTGATAATTGTTTTCATCATGTTACAATTGTACGTATATGCCAAGAAAACTCACAAGTGAATTTCAGTGAAGTGCAATGCACTTTGAGTGAGGAGGTGTGGTCCACTATGTAACCCTGGATGAATGGTAGGTCAGGTACTACAAGCAACAGATCTATGTTCGCATGATAATGACCCAGACTAATTTTACCTGTACCGAGGATAGGCTAATTACCAGAGGTGTAGTGTTACATTGTCAGTGTTATGTAGCGTTTAGTCTAAATCAAGCTGAAATATTTTCACTCACACATTTCAGATATACATATAGCTAGGTACATACAGCCAGATAGAAACTAATTGCTCATCTCTGAAAGTGCATTTACAACACGATGCTGGTTATACTCTGTGTTTATCATAGAATCATAGAACAGTTTGGGTTGGAAGGGACCTTAAAGATTATCCAGTTTCAATCCCCGTGCCATGGGCAGACACACCTCCCCCTCAAACAGGTTGCCCAATGCCTTATCCAGCCTGGCCTTGAACACTTCCAGGGATGGTGGTGTCCCAGGACTTCTCTGGGCAACCTGTGACAGTGCCTCACAACCCTCAAAGGAAAAAATTTCTTCCTAGTAACTCATCTATATCTTCCTCTTCCAGATTAAAACAGTTCCCCCTCATTCTATCACCACTCTTCCTGACAAAGAGCCCCTCTCCACCTTTCCTGTAGCCCCTTCAAAGGACTGGAAGGCTGCTATAAGGTCTCCCTGGAGCCTTCTCTTCACCAGGCTGAACAACCCCAACTCTCTCATCCTGTCCTCATATGGGAGGTGCTCCAGCCCTCTGTTCGTATTTGTGGCCCTCCTCTGGACTCACTCTAACAGATCCATGTCCTTCCTGTGCTGAGGACTCCAGAACTGAGTGCAGAACTCCAGGCGAGGTCTCATGGGGGCAGAATCACCTTGCTCAACCTATGTTTATATGCATATCACTGGTTTCAGCTCCCTGTATTGCAGATGTTATTTCACTCTGATCTGGAAGAAAGAAGTTTCTTCAGGGAGGTGGAGAATGCAGCTCAGAGGTAGTTTATGCTGGAGTCCATATCGAAAGACACAGGCTTACACCCCTAATCCTGTAAGCCAGGGGTCTTCAGTCATTGGTGAAGGTAAGGAAGGCAGATAAATAGTGTTCACCTAGCTTCATAAAAACCCTGTCCTTGGTTTGGAATATTCATTCATCAAACATTGTTTTTGTCATGGCTTGGCCATTTTTATTTTCCTTGCTATGCCCAAAGCAAACAATTTTTTATTTAGGTACCAAACCAAGGTGAGTGGTTAGAAATACCGTGACTGCTGAATAACTTGCAAATGAAAGGCAAATGAGTTTCATTTGGATGGCAAAGGACTCTGCCTTCTGAATTTTAGCTCACAACTGGAAATTAACTTCTCCTTTGTTATATTTTGCAGTGCAGTCAGAATTGTGTGTTTGGCATTAGTCTGTTGCCATGGATAGCTGGAATCAGGGTAGAACACAATGACATTAAAAGGTCTCTTCAATCTCTAATGTCTGTGGTTCTGGGAATGACTAATGGCATTGTCCTGCTACAAATGTAATGCTGAAACAACATGATGAACTGCAACTTACTCTTGTTTAAGCATAAATATCTCTGAGATTTAAAAGAAAGTGTGTGATTCTGTGATTCTGTGAAAACCATATTAACAAAGTGAATGATTTTATTTTTCATTTAGTTTTGTTGTTTTTAGAGGTTATTCTGAGTGCGATTGTATGCATGGTCATTAGATGGGGTCATTTCACTTGTACAAAAATACAACTTAGCTAAGTGGGTGTATCAATAAATGTTATTTCTGGTATGAATCCATGATTATATTTAAAATATCATCCCTAGTCAACACTTTACAGGGGAATGACTTTGACCAATAATCATGACTATTTTTGTTTTCCAATAAATATTTCAAGGTTGTCTTTAAGATGTGATTTTCCTTCCCTTCCCTTTGTTATTTCTCTAACAATTTTCCCTTGGAGATGGCTAGCTGCTGTGTTCCACAGTGGATCCTCTGAGGGGAAAACTAGTTAGACAATGTGCAGGACGCTGAGCAGGAGCCCACAGCCTACTCCTATTTATTTAGCAGTAAGGAGCTACATTTTGGGACTAAGTCAGTGTCTGGTCTTAAGCTCATAAGAGAATTGGTAATAAATAAATAAATGAAACCAAACCCCACAGAGATAAAAAACCTTTCCAAAGGTTATCAGGATGTACTAGGCACACATTTTAGTTTAGGACTGCCTTTTGAAAACTCTTTGACAGCAAAGGCAGATCTTGCAGTGCAGGAACAGCTCTAGTAGGACTTTTCTTCCTGATAGATGGGAAGGGGGTGATGTTGCCTTTATTTCCTCAGTTCTGTAAACAGTGGGGACTCCACTCCCTTTTTCACCTTCCCTTGTGTTAGCAAGTTGCTTGACATCTGCTATGGTCACAGCCTCCTTTGAAGCGGCTTAGGTATGCCATGGTGTTCCTTCTGTCCATCCACACAGCTTTTTCTTCTTTTTGCTCCTAAAGGACTGCATGTTACTTGAGAATGTCCCTTGAGAACAGTAAAAGATCAAACATGAATTTTTATTTTGTTTCTAAAACTTTTGTTTACATTCATTCATAAATGGAGATTTATAGTTGTTAGCTCCACCAAAGAGTGGAAGGAATGCATCTCACAGCCAGGGGACTTGCTGAGGTGACAATGGCAGATCAGAATAAATACCTGTTTCCCCTGCCCAGTGCTTTGCATTAATCACACATCTCTACTCCTGATTACGAGTACATGGCCATTCATAGAGGCAACTGCACTTTGCCTGCAGCAGGAGAACAAACAAAGGAAGACTAAATCCCTTCTTTAATTTCAAGTGCAGAGATTTAGGGTTTTTTCCCCAAAAATAAGAATCTTTCCTCTGAGTTAGCACAACTGCACCTTTGGAACATCTGTCTTGTATGTTGGCATGTTACAGATGATCAAAACAGCAGATTTTGTTTTAAGCAAGAGGAAAACAGGAGTGGCAGAACATCCAGGGTTTGATACAGCTCCACAAAGCAAAGAGGAAACAGAAGAGCCAAACCATATCAAATGTTTTTTTCAGTAGTTTACCAGTGTGGGAAACAACATTGTCAGGTAGCTCAAGCAACACAGTTCTAAAAGAGTTTATTCAACTGACATTCTCTCCATTTTTGTTCTCAAATTCCTATGTAGCTTTTGTGCATGTGGATTTTTTTCAGCATCTGTTTCTCAGTTCTGTAGATAATCAGTCCAACTGACAAAAAAAATGATACTATGTTCCATGACAGTGAGAAACAAGGGATTTTTACCAACATTTTTCTTTGCTTGCTAGGCAAACTCAAACTCATTAAGTAAATGAGCAATGAACAAACCTGTTCATAAGTAACAATTCTCAAAATGCAGTAGATTTTACTGTACTAGTTCTGCTTTTATACAAACATAACATTGAAGTAAGCAATATTTTTTTTCACAGTGTTTCTGTAAGTGAAGAATTAATTTCATATAGAGAAAGCAAACATTCTCAGTCTACCACATATCATTGAAATATATGTTTTTAGACCCCTGGTTCTTTTCAGGAACATGAGGTCTAAACTATTGCTTTGTGAGTAATCACCAGTATCAGTAATCTTCACATGATTTATTAATGCCTTGCTAAAAAGCTCTAATGTAACTGCCTAGTGCTGGGTTTTTGCTTGCCTTTTCTTTTTTCTTATAGGAAGAAGACAATCCCAGGCACAGTCATCATCAGCTGGCTGGTGCCCAATAATTCCAAATTAATCTGAGCAGCCAAGAACTGGGCGTTAACTTCTCTCATGTGTCAGGAGAGTAGGTAATAAAATAAAACCAATCAGTCAAACTACAGCAGCTCTTTACTCCATAACAGTGGGAGGAGAGGGTGAGATCACCAGTTCTGCAAAGCTGAAGTGACCAGCTGACTTCTTTGTCTGCTACCCTGCATGCTTTCCACTAGCAAAGGAAGACAGGAGACATTCCTCTCTGCTGCTTTGTGAATAAGCAAATTTCATATACAGCCACTCTGCACAATGAAGAGAAGTGGCCTGGTGACAATCCTCCTGAAGTCAGTTTATGCGTTCACAATTTTATTTCTTCTTACATCACACCTGTGGATGGAAACCGCTCAGATAATGAGAAGGGTGATGCATAGCTTTAATTCTCACAGTTAGGAATATGAGATAAGCCCTTGAGAGCACTGGAAGCAGTTATGTTATATTCCCTCCTGTTTTAGCTACTAGCACTAGCTGTGTTCATAGCAGATGTTACAAGAATTTCTTGCCATCTTTAAGAACGGCACTAGGCCTTTTGGGCTTGGAATGGTTCAGGGCTTCTCATTTCAGTTGGGAGGAATGGATGCAGGCATCTGTTGCTGATCCACCTCCTATGAAAGAAACAATCCCACCTCCTGAAGTAAAATGTCCCTTTTTTCCCTATTAATGTACTAAAGAACCACATTGCATTTTAATGGATTACTTGAGTTTGAAAATTCTTTATTCAAGACCAAAAACAGTCTATTTCAATTTGTATACAGCATGCATGCTTGTAATTTGAGTTTAGTCGTCTTCAGAATCATAGAAGACATGATACAGTAGGTTAACACAAAACACTACGAAGTGAAATCATTCTTAAGATACAAGTCACATGCTTCTGTATATTGCACATAGGAGGACAAGATTTCATTTTTCACACAGCAAATAGGTTTCTATTTAAAATGTTGATAGATGAAGATGTGTTATCGGTCAAAACCTAACTTGGTTTTAGATTGTTGTTTCATAAAATAAAAGAGAGAAGTTGTGTGTACTCATAACTGAAAGTCTCTTGTGATTTCATAGAACCATAAAATGGTTTGAGTTGAAAAGGACCTTAGAGATTGTCTAGTTCCAGCCCTGCGCCTCCATGGTCAGGGACACCTTCTGCGGGATCAAGTTGCTTGCTCAAAGCCTCATCCAACCTGGCCTTGAACACTTCCAGGGATGGGGCATCCATGACTACTCTGGGCAACCTCTTCCACTGTCTCACTACCCTCACTGCAAAAAATGTCTTCCTTAGTATTTTGATGAAACACCAGTCAGCATGAGTTCTTCAATAGTTCCTTTCCCAGCTGGAAAGGAAATTATTTTAAAGTATCTCCAGTTAGAAAGTGCAGAGAGAGTCTTAATGCACTGCAGTTATTCCAAATTAAGGTAAAAATGCTGCTTGATAGCTGCTGGCATTTTTCAGTCACAATTGTTCTGAGTGCATGATAATACTTGTCAGCGACTGCCTGTGCTTTAAGCTCTCCGCTTCTTGATATGTTCTTGAACTTCTGCCATTTGGCAAGGGGCACTGTAGCAAAGGTTTTGGTGGGGTGAAGGAGGACTAACATAAAATTAACATGTTCTGAATTACTATCCAAGTATCACAGACTCCAGACAGTGTGCTTTGTAGAATTACTAACTGACTTTAAATAGACACTATTGTTTTATCAAAACATTGTTAAAACTGCTACTTAATCATTTATTATCATTTTATGATCAAGTATCTTAAATATTCTAAGATAGTGCTAGTTATGAACTAGTTCGATAGGAAATTACAGTGTCAGCCTAATATATTAATTTATAAGTTGTATTTTCAGTACTGTCCACTGAGTATTGGCAGATGCTGCTCTATTTGGTTGCATAATATTGTTGTAATTTATGCTATCCAAGACTCACTTATAATAATATCATTAAGTCCATCAGTCTATTTAAATAACCTAAAATTGATTTGATGTGCAGACTGAATTAAACACTAGTAGTTAGTATGTGCATGCATGCGTATACCTGTGTATACAGAGCTCATAATGAATTACTTTCAGTACCTTTTAGTTGTGAAGATGAGGACCTGCATCCAAAAGCAAAGCAAACCACACAGATAAACTACTTTTGGCTTTAGATAAGATTTGTACTTCTAAAAGTGTCTTCCAGGCAGCAGCTTTGCATCTAAGATGCTTGTGTTTTAATCAGGAGCTGTCAAACTTGTTGACAACTAAGGCAGATGTTACTTTATAGATGTTTACGGAGCAATCTGATGGCAAATAAATTTTACTGTGTTGAAGGAAGATGGAAAATTATCTGAAGGCCATTTGAGAAGCCTTCCATGGCCTGCCAGTTTGATGGCCAAATTTGAGTAATAAGCAAATTTTGTCACGCCCTGCATACAGATTCTGCAGATAACTGTGGTATAGGTGCAGCATTGCTGCAAAGAGTCAGTTTTCCATTATCTGTGATAAAGCAGAATGCATACTGCACTGTAATTTATTATCTACTTTATCTGAAACAACAGTCAGGGCAGTTTAAGAGCCTTTACAAGATATTGGAATGAAGATCAAAATGTTCTCTTTTGTGATTACAAATTATGGCTCTATATTATTACAGGGGAAAAAATGCAGATTCATTAGTGGATGAGCAGGTGATATAAGCAAACACTCATGGCAATATTTCAACTTTGCTTGAGTCAATCTTTTATTTCTTTAATTCCCTATACTCATTCTCCTTGAATTTTCTTCATAAACATTTTGAAAACAGTGTTTATTGGACACAGAAGGCCTAGATACAGTCTGCAAAGAACATGGCTCTATCTGTCTTTTTCTGTCTGTACCAAGCTTACTAGTATACATATGAAACACAGATTCCTGATGTCTTCCATTGCAAAAGCACAGTTCCAGTTTGTCTGGAACAGTATATTCCTTTAAAATTTTATACATTTTACAGTGGTAATTAGTAGCTTCAGTGAATCAAAACAGAATCCTGATGGACACCTGCTTGAAGTCCATTCTGTCTTCAGATGTTCTGTGTTACCAAAGTGTGATATTAACCCACAAAAGTAAGTTGCTGTTCCCATGAAAGCAAATTCTCGTGATATACAGCATTGAGATGTTGCCTAGAGAACCCAGATGAGTGACTTGTGTGTCAACATAGCTATTCACCCCTGAAAAAATTTTGGTGAGTAAAGATTTGAGGTTACACCACAGCTGGAATTTACCTTGCCCAAAGCAAATTAGGATATAAAGGCAGCCTTGAGGAAATAATGTAAACAAGACAGGGAATTTTTTCATCAGGGTTTTTCTGATAAAGGAAACTGGTTGGAAGCAAGGATGGGTGAAGAAGAAAAAAAGTGGCCAGAAGAATAAGACAGAGGGGAAGAGAATAGGCTCTGTGGGAAGCCTCCTCCAAAGTGGCCTGCAATGTCTCAGGGCAATGCTATTGTTCTTTTGAGACTGATGGGGTTTTGCTCTTGGCTTTTGAGCAGTCAAGATCTCAGTCTTGATGCTTATCACCTATTCTTGACCTTGAAGGCAAGGAAGTCATTGCAGTTTGCAGTGCCTCAAAAAATAACTTGTGTCACATGCTTTTTGGGCTCTATATGTGTCAGAAAGGCAGATATATTTATTCCATCTAAAGATCATCAAAGTCAGATTTCCGTATCAGATCACTTTGTTTACAGAGCATGAGGAAACCTGGGCATGTCTGGATTTATCCCACACGTTGACTCACAACTACCCTATTTGAAGCCAAAACCACTCCTAGTTACACTTTCAGTCCCCAACAGCAGCTGCCAACCAGCAAGTGTGGATAACAGCAGACATAAACTTTCAGTCTTCTTTAATCTGAAACTTGAGTCTTGGTAGAAGATGAATTTTATCTGTAGGAGGTAGTTATTAGAGGTACGTTAGGAGTCCTCTATTCAGTGATCAATAAATCAGCAACTTTATAAACAGTGGAAGTTCTTGCATCTGGAAAACTGACCCTAGCTACAATCTTCAGGGCCAAAACTGGTGAGTCCATGTTATAGCAATAAGCGTACCTGTGGAACTTGGAAATGGGGATTAATTTGAAATAAAAGCAAATAAATAAATAACATTAAGGGCATTTGTGTTTGAGTGTTTTCCATATTGCCTCTGCTTAATTTACAAGAACCGTTTACCCTCCACTCCTGCCATGTGTAATCTGGGCTCTGATTATCATGAAAACTTCTTTTTTTCCTCTCAGCTCTGCACTAACATGTGACTTCTTTAAGCTTGAATCAGGACAATGTTCATGTAGATAGACCGTAGTAAAAGGTTCCATTGATCTAAAGTCCAGTTCATACATACTTAGCAGAGTTGGAATAACAAGACAATGAGAAGGCTTGTCAGCATTTTTTAGCACTCTTTGAAGCAGAGATGATACTGAATGTACACAGAAACCTAGTTTCTTAAAGCTGTGTTGTTATTCTGTCTTTATCAATAGCTATATTTTATTTAGGAGTTGCTTACATTTCAATTGGAAATGGAAAATGACTGATACTGTTTTATTGAATTACATGGAGATTTCCATGTTATTTAAGATGTGTCTTCTCAAAAACATGGCCTGGAGAATAAGGATTGGGATGACCACCTTGATACAAAGAACCAAGTTAGACATTACTTATCTACAGATTTATATATGTATGTATTTAAAAAAAAACGAGGCAATATACAGTCCCCCACTGATAGATTTAATCTGATGGCATATGTAGTGGCATTTGACTTCTTCAAAACTCTTCCAAACCATAAGTTTTTACTCAGTAATTTCATTCATATCTTGCCCTATCTAAGTTTCCTTGCACCCATCACACACAAACTTTCCACAGGAATACAGACAGTAGGTCTTATGCACCTACCTGATATTTGCTCTATGAGCTTAGCTTAGCATTTGTTCCTACAGAGTTTAGAAAATGTACTTGAAATCATTTAATCTAACATATTGACTTGAAATGCCTGGTAGATAGGTTATGTTTACTTGAATTGGAAACAATAGGCTTAGTTATTCCCCAAGCTTCAACAGGTTTGCAAGTTCAGCTAAGATTTTGATTTGCATTCCACCAGTATGAATAATAGTTCTGGTATCTGAGTCAATTGACTCGGTCACCTCAGGCAGTTCAAATCTGTTTCAAACTGTTTGCCAAACATGTGACACGATGAGAGGAAATGGCTTCAAGTTGTACCAGGAAATATTTAGATTGGATATTAGGAAAAATTTCTTTGCTGAAAGAGAGGCGAAGCATTGGAACAGGCCACCCAGGGAAGTGGTGGAGCACCCATCCCTGGAGGTGTTCAAAAAGTGTGTGGATGTGGCACTTCAGGGCATGGTTTAGTAGGCATGGTGGTGTTGGGCTGTTGGTTGGACTTTATGATGCTAGAGGTCTTTCCCAACCTTAATGATTCTATGAAAATATTGCAGGAAAAATCATGATACGTTATGCATTAATTCTGGATACAAGTGGGGTAACAATCACAAATGAAAAAGCATGTAATGAACTATAAATAAAACTTGAGATGTCCCTTGCTACTACACCAGCCTTGTTGACCCAGACCTTTCAAGCCCAACAGACAGTGCTGACAGGGGCAAGGCATCTCTAGACCAGACTTTTGGGGGGCTGTGTAAATAATTACTGTATATTTTCAAATGTACAGTCTTACACTAAGATTGGTAATTTCTTGAAAGCAAGAAGAGAACACCTGGATGTCCCATCTTGACCATGCATGCTTGGACCAGCACTGCTGTTGTGCAGCTGAGTTCTTTGTGGGTGCCAATGAAGTGATACATCACTCCTCCTTACTTCTGTGGACTCTTGCTGCAGTTATATTCTGCGTATGGATATTTTGAAGCCAAATTTTCCACAAGTAACACAATATCTAAAAGATGGCTATCATCCAAATCTAGATATCACTTCAGTTCTCTTTCTTGAGCTAAAAATAAAATAAAATAATTTTTTTAAAAGATACTTCCAGGATTAGGTAAAATTAGGGTGACTTTTCTATGTGTGCTTTTCTTCTTGCATAAGCATGCAGCCAGTGAAAGGGGGAAAAAAATCTGTTTTCACTGGTTTATTTCTTAGAATCTATGGCAAGAAACTGGGAGCAGAGAAAAGCAGCTCAGTCTGTGTTCAGCCTCAAGTTTTGTAAAGCTACGATAGCAATAGAGGAAAAACTGCTACATGTCTAATTCAGGTACTAGTTTCCACTGAAATACTAGAACAATCAACAAAAATATATCTGAGCCCTCTGAATACGTGGATCCCAGAATTTAAAGCAAGCTAATGAGGCAACCTTTTTGGGTTTGTTTGGGTTTTTTTTGTTGTTTTGTTTTAATAAAGAAGAAGTTTAAGAAGTCTATAGAGAATATTTTGTCTTGTTCTTTTGTGCAAGAAGTGAGAATTATAGACGTCCCCAACCAAATGAAGTGGGGTTAAGCTGTCATTTCTCCCTTCTGATGTTGGAGAAAGTTAGTTCATTTGTCCTACTGAAAATTTGAGAACAGGTCTTATTTTCATTGCTCTATTTCCACCTAGTGTTCAAGATGCACATTGCACTAAATCGTAAGTATGTTCTAGAATAGCTAGCGCCAAATCAGTATTGGTTTCAGTTTTATGGGAATATGCATTACAAATAATCCACTGAACATGGTGATGTTAAATATTTCTTTTACAAAGAGGTATTTTCAGTAGCTCCTAGGCTAAAGGCGATCAAATATTTGCTATGGGTTTTGACACACAATCTGTTCAGAAATGAGTCTCGGGTATTTAGTTTAAATATTAAAATCCCTCTAGTGGAAGTAATATTTGTGTAAATCCTGTCCTTAAATGAGGGCACATGAACACTTATCAACAAAAAGGGCACACCCTCGTCATTGAGAGACATTCATTACTCTCACAGGCAGGCATGTGATCAGGATGAAGTCTTGAAAGGGATAGCTAAACCACCTGGAAATTTTGAGGTCAACTCATCTGAATAGTCATCTGAATAGTCTTTCCCCACGTATCTCAAACTACAAAGTACCTTTTCCACTTGATGAAAACTATAACTCTCTAGTAATGGAACAGGAAGGTTCTCATGCTGCAACAAGGAAGTAGGAGAGATTTTGTGCTGAGCTATGAATAATTGTTTTCAGGAGGCTGACTAGAGCATAACTAAAGAGACAGCTTGTGAATCTACCTTGCAAAACCCAACAGGAGGCTTATGGTCAGATAAAATAACATGCAGGCAACACAAGTGATGTTTTAAATTTCTTTTGTGTTCTAAGACAAAATGAATTAGTGTTACACTTTATGATGTGTTACATATGCTTACAGAAAGTAAAAAAAATGGTATAGCAAATATCAAACAGTGCTTTTTATGACACAAATATGGCAATAACTTCGATAGGGATGACATGTTGTTTACTCATGCATTTTTGCAGCAAAATCTAGATAGCGAGTCTATTTATTTATCTGTTTTAGTATCCAGCACAAAAATAGCTAAATTACTCATAGCTGCATCACAGGCACCATCTGAAAAACACACGATGGTTATTTCTCAGAGCATCTGATGTGTAGGGAGAGGGAGCCTCCTGTCTCCAGACTTTGTAGTTTGGTCATTGTCTTTAGGAAAAAGGCTTCAATTTCTGCATTTTTCTTGTGCTCTCTCTTTGAGCACATGCAAAATGTAGGTAAGATAATGTCCAGACTAAGACACTGAAGTGTCCTTTACTCAAGACAGTGTACCAGCTCCTGGTTTATGATGACAGATAGGAGGCAGCACAGCTGTGTCTACCTTCTTTTTCTGGATACAAGCAGGGCACCAATCACAAATGAAACAGCATGTTGTGAACTATGAATGAAACCAGAGACGTGTCTTGCTACTGCACCAGCTGTAGTCACATTGATATAATAATAAAGTATCAGCAGTAGCTCTGCTTTTGAAGTGCCCAGCACTCACTGCTGAGTTAGGCAACCCCTGAAAATATGTATTCCACCAAACTCTTCTCAGCTATTTGTAGAGGAGTATCAATTCTGAGTCCTCACCTCGTTTAGATGCAAGCCAAACACCAAGTTGCTTGTGCCAAACCAGGCAGATATATACACAGAGGCATAAACTTACATGGCTGAAGAACTCTGAACACGACTTGCCTATGAAGTTTACATTTTCTAGAGATAGGCAAGAGATAGGCTAAGGTATTCAGAGTTACAGATTTGGATTTAAATTTCATTTTGCAGAACAATTTGCTTGACCTTTTGAAAGACTAAGTGGACTCCATAGGTCAGCAGTTACCTAGCAGAATCTTCTTGTTAAAATATTGGATTTTTACCACTGTGACCACTACTGTGAACTTTGAACTACTGAATGGCTTACACCAGATGGCCTACATCAGCCTTCTTGTTTGAATAGTAAAAATTTACAGTCAAATTCTTCTTGTTTCTGGAATATTTTTAGTTGAATAATGCTTTTAATGAAGAATACATGGGGAGGGGGAAGTGAACAGCACTATCATATTCTCCTTTTGTTAGCTGAGAAGTATGCTCCTGAAAGGGAGCTTTCTGCATTGCAGCATGTATCTGCTTTGGTATGAGTCCTAAAATCATCTGGCAGGAGTTGCAAAATAGGGAAGGGATTTCTGTGCGTGTAGCTCTGCAATACAGAAAGCAGGTTCTGAAGAGGGTAGGGTCTATATGTGGGGAAGTTTGACTCATCTGGTAACACCTGCTCTTGTTTTGGAGCATGGTAAGGTGAGGGTCTGTTTTATTCTCTGCAGTTGCTTCATCAGATGAAAACTTAGTCTTCACATCACTTCAGACAGAGTAGGACTGAAACAATGTCTTTCAGTGGGGGATGGAAGTCAGGGTTTCATTACAGGAGAAAAAAAGTACTACTGGTACCTAAACCCAACTATAAACTAGTGCAAGCAGAATAAATGATCTTTTGAAAGTATGAGAAGCTTCAAGATTACTTGATACAATTAAAAGTAGTACATTCATCTCTAAGTAATTATTTGTAACAATATGCATAGTGTTTCTTACCCTATAATCCTTCAAGGAACTGCTCTTGGCAAAATAAAACATATTGCCTTTGAGGATTGTATTTATGTAAATGCTTAAGAGATTGTGATTAAATTAAATTAGCACTATGCATCCTCTTCAGACTCGTGTGTGTTGTACAGTCCTGTGATCTTTGGGCTTTAAGTATCTAGATGCAATTTTTTAATTTTTGAGAGAATGTGGAAAAATAAATGAATTATTGCCCTTAATAGTGAACCTGACTTCAATACTTGTAGCATTTCAATGCCAATATCATATTTTGAATCAGTCTTTTCCATAACCAAGACTGGTAGAAAGGACACTTAAGCTTGTAATGCATTCAGTATAGAGATATGGACACACTAGATCAGACTAAACACCATCCAGGCCAGTAATTTGTTTCTGACAGAGTCAGATGCCTCAGAGGAATGGGCAAGGACCTGCAGACAGAAGTAATGGCACTGCTGATCTTCCAGCATGAAATTAATAAACCTGTTCACACAGCTTGAGCATCCTCCTGAAGATTCATCGGGTGGTGCCAGAAATAATGAATAAACCCTTTGCAAATTTTTCTGTCTACTGAGTGATTCTGAAATACAGCAGAAGCTCTCAAGTCTGATCCTCCCTTTGGTGTAACAAAATGTAATAGCTGCTGTGATTGGGAGGCAGAGGCAGCAATAGCTAGGGCAGACCCCAGTCCAACATCTGTAACAATTCATACCTGGACATGCCTAAGCACAGGTACTGAAAATCCCTACCTGCTGAAAGAGGCAAGCAGATGTACCTGTTACAAGGGACTAATCTAACCCTTTGTGTTCAGTGCTGTTTTATGAGGATTTTAAAACTTGCATCTGACTTCTGTCTTAGTCCCGCATTTCATCCTGGATTTAAGGGCAGAGTTTATGGAGATCTCAACAAGAGCAATGGAGCAGTTCGAGGAAGGGCAGACGTAGCCAGAGGATTGAGTGAGGTGTCCGCCACTCACACTGACATGGAAAACTCTGAGTCAAGGTGTCTCTGCCTGCCTTAAATGATACATTGAGTCAGAGAAACCTGAATATGGAGCCACCTGAAATTCCCTTTCCCTTTATGCAGTCACTTAGGAGTGGTCAATACAACAACACTGAGGGCAGGAGATATCTTGTATCTGGCTTGCAGGTGCCTTATTCTGAACTGTATCCATCTGGAACCAGAAACAGATGGGTGTCCACCATCATTACTTCAAAGTACTTACTAAGGACCACTCCATTCAACACAAATCGAGGAAAAAATTATACAAGGGTCATGTGTGTGGCCGCCTTGTGTCCAGAGACTACATGAGCAGCCCAGGGGCCAGAGCTGGAACTTCTCCTGTTTGGATGGCACCCTGCCTGTGGCAGCTATAGAGAAAGCTTGGAACATCAGTTTTGCACAGGAGTATATTTAAGCTTATTTTTTACAAGTATGTCATTTACTGTGGAATTAAAATGTATAAACTAGTAAGTATAGTTTCCCTCATTTGTAAACTGCCTATGATGTCTGCTTCTACTCTGTGGTTATACATTTCCCTGGATGCATATTCTGTATCTTTGCTGAATATTTTAAATTTATTATATATTTTACCTTCCTACTGCTTATGAGATACTGTGCCTGTGTATTTAGATTTGCTTAGATGATTATCACAGAGCAAAACGTTTAGTAGTCACACAAAACTGCAAATGATTAAATGCTATTTGACTTAGGGGGAGTGTTGCAGTATATAATAATATGCTTATTTATTACGTTCAGATCTTTTGCTTCTAATAAAAATTTATATTTATGTTTAAACAGTCTCCTGTATGTGAATTTCAGTTTTAGACCTTGTGCTAGTCTTTCTTTTTCCAAACTTTTTAATAGTCATCTCTGTTTCAACATAAGAATGAAAATAAATCAGTACATTTTAGTAATTACAGTAAATTAATTAGAAGGTAGAAGTGGAGATAGTTTACATTTCACTGACCTTATAATTACAGAGCTGCCAATATATACATGATTACCTCCTTCCTTCTTCATTATTAAATGAAGAGTTCAAGGAAGCCCTTAATCTTTTCTACTTATGACGGTTGCAGAGATGGATTTGGCAAGGATGGGAGAAAAAGAGGAAGGAAACAGGTTGGCACTTTCCCATGTACATAATTACAGAGAGAGAGCGTGGACTGCTTTTCAAAGCACTTTCCCTGTGGGGAAGTAGCAATTTATAGTTTACATACAGCTTAGGGAGAAGAGACATTGCCACTCAGAATAAGAAGAAGGAAGGTCTATGCTTTAGATGGCTGAATCTAGCCTAATGAAGTCACTAGTGGTTTATTCAGCACTTAATCTGTGGCCAATACTGTTTACCATCTTCATTAATGACCTGGACAGTGGAGCACCTTCAGCAGGTTCACAAACAACAAAAAACCTGGGTGGACTAGATGACTAAGAGGTTGTTCTGCTGCCATTCAGAGAGACCTTAGCAAGATGGAGAACAGGGCAAAAAGGATTCTCTTCAACTTCAAAAACGGTGACTGCAAAGTCTGGGAGACCCAGTACACATTGGGGACTCATTGGCTGGGAACTTGCTTTGCTTAGAAGGTTCTTGGAGTGGTCCAGGAGGTGGACAACAGATGACTATGAGCCAGCAATGCAATCTTCATAGCTGTAAAAGCCCAGCAGCCTCCTGGGGTATGGTAGTAAGAGCATTGCCAGCAGGTTGAGGGAGGTGATCCTTCTCTTCACCATTGTTGAGGCCACAACTGGAGTAATGTGTACAAATCTGGACTACCCAGTGCAAGAGAGATACAGACTTACAGGAGTGAGTCCAGTGTGGAGCCACAATGATGTATAAAGGACTGGAGCATGTTTCATATGAGAAGAGGCTGATACAGCAAGGACTGTTCAGCCTGGAGGAAAGAAGGCTTAAGGGGAACTCACCAGGAGAGGGAATAAAGAGGCAGCCAGATTCTTCTCACTAGTGTCCACTGATGGGACAAGAGGTAACTGGTACAAAATTAAAAATTAAAGTTCATCTGATAACAAGAAAACATTTTACTGCAGGGTTAGTTAAGCACTGAAACAGTTTGTCGGAGAAGTTGTGGAATTTCTATTGTTGTATATATTCAAAGCCCAACCAGACACCAAAAGTTAAAGCAAAATCTGCGTGGACAAGCAAAGCAAAATAAGGACTTGGTTCACTGCTTCCCATCAGCAGGCAGGTGTCTGGCCATCTCCAGGAAAGCAGGGCTCCATCATGCATAACAGATACTTGGTAAAACAAATGCCATTAACTTCAAAAGTCTTCCTTTCCTCCTCTCCCCCGACTATAATACCACATGTTATGGGATATCCCTTAGTTGGAAACAACTGTCTCTGCTGTATCCCCTCCTAACTTCTTGTGCACCCCCAGCCTACTTGCTGGTGGGGCAACATGAGAAATAGAAAAGGCCTTGAGTCTGTGCAAGGGCTGCTCAGCAATAATGAAGACATCCCTGTGTTATCAACACTGGTTTGGCCACAGGTCCAAAGTACAGTGACTATGAAGAAAATTCTATCTCAGTCAAAACTGGTATAGTCAGTCTTCAAGGCTAGTGGTGGAGAGACACGAGAAGGATGGCTTTTTTTTTTTTTTTTTTGAGTTATTGACTGCTTTGGAGGTCAGATGAATTCCTTAATATCTAAAGTGATAATGGTTCCCATCCTCGAGTTTTACCCTTCCCCACAGTGCCTGAAAGATATCAAAAACCACTAACATGAAAACAGATGTTGAGATCAGAAAAAAGTTCTTCCATATGGAAAAGATGATGTATGGGGAATAATTGCAAATTTCCCACATTATCCAGTTTTTAATAGCTTTTCCCATATGTATGTGTAGAGATTTGAGCAAGATGTAGTTTGTAGATGAGAGAAAAGCTAATATAGTAATTAAAGAAACTTAGAACATACTCTGAAAGGCCATGGATGGTTCCTCCTAAGTGCTAGGAAGGTCCTTTCAATTGAAAACCTGTGGGAGACTTCTCTTGTATTAAAAAAATCTGTGGTTATTAGGGCAGGGAAAAAAAAATTCAAAGGAAGAGAAACCACTAGTAACAACGTTCTTGAATTTACAGAGAGGTTTTGAGGTATTGATTTTGAGGTATGAACTGTCCTTTTGGCTCAGTAGTTACTCAATAAAAATGTTAACTTCAAGAGCTGTTTTTCTTACTGGTGTAAGCCATCTAATAGCATGCTACAACCATGGGGTGGTCTTGCTCTGCCCTGTATCTTTCTCCCCTCCTGCCATAGCATAGAATCATTGAATCACAGAATGGTTTGTGTTGGAAGGAACATAAAAGATCATCTAGTCTCCATCCCCACCCCCACCCATCACAGGCAGGGATACCTTCTGCCGGATCAGAGTTCTCAAAGCCTCATCCAACCTTGTCTTGAACATCTCCGGGGATGGGGCAACTATGACTTCTCTGGGCAACCTCTTCCAGTGTCTCACCACCCTCACAGAAAAGATTTTTTTCCTAATATTTAATCTAAATCTCCCCTCTTTCACCTTAAAATCACTCCCCCTTGTCCTATCCCTGCATTCTCTGACAAAGAGCCCTTCTCCAGCTTTCCTGTATACTTTGCTTCAGTTCTTTTAATTTTGAGACTTGCAGTGAACTGGATCACAATGTCTGCTGATCTGACTGACACAAACTAAGCGATTAGATGAAGAGCTTGTTCAAGGGCAGGACAGAGAAAGCAGAACTGTTCATTTTGGTGGGAATGTGGTAAAGGATCAGTTTAATAATGAAACCACACCCTAGCTGTTCACTACAAAACCTATTGTCAACACCCATTTACTGGGTCACCGCACTGTACAGATAGATAAATGACAGAGATACTGATTAGTAACAGTCTCTGTGGTGTTTCCTGAACAGGTGGACTCTGCAATTATACCTTTGACTGTTTAGGAAACTGACCTCACAAAACCCAGAGAAAACTTGTATTAAGAGGCTGTAAGTGAACTTGCCGTTCTGCATGAAGCGTAACTTGTTTGTTGCATTGTCTTCAAATCCTTTGGTTCCTTTGTTTGCAGCTGAGCAACCATTCTTTCTCTTCCTGTGTATTATTTGCTCCTTCTGCCACATAATTCAGATGTTAATCTGTCCCAATCACAAGTCACGTGGAAGGAATAGCTGACATGCCATGCATTGTTCATGACATAGCTCTCATGCAACATCACTGCTCATCCTGTCTCTTTTCATTTGATTGCATTTTTTATAAAGTATAAGGTTTCCAGGGAAATGATTACCCTAGTTTTTGTGCCAACACTTTTATCATTACCTAAAAAAAAACTAGGAAACATTGATTTTCATATACAAGGATACACTTCTCGAAATCCTTTATGAGCACAGCTCTGTAGGATTTGCAATGTCTGTATGTGTGATTAGATCTTTGACCTTCTAGGTCCTTTTCTGCTTGCTTCCATTGTCATTTTGACATCTTTCTCTTCCATTTCTATTTCAGCTCTTCTTTGGTTACTTTGCTACCTTCTTCCAAATTTCAGTCTCCATCTTCTCTGCTTCTTCCGGACAGTGGCACTTAGAAGTCATATCCCTGCTCTCCTCTTTTAATGGACTATGTTTTGGTCTGGCTAACAATGTTTTTTGCATGCGCCATGGTACTCTCTTATTACCTTCAGAAAGAGGATTTAAAGTGTGTATCTTCTCAAATAACTAAATACTGGATCATTTGGCACTGGATGTTTCTGTTATGAAGAATGTCAGATAGCACTGTAAGTAGTATTATGTCACAGGAGAGATAAAAAATTTAACATACTTACCAGCTGGGGGAAAAAAAAGGAAAGTGATTTAAGATTTTCCCTAGAGAGCAAGACTGAATCCTTCCAAACAAAGACTTCAGCCTTATTGGCCGTAACAGCAGACTGAAGTTGGTATATACATTGTGATCTGCTAATTCTATTCTCCTATGCTAAGCAAGGGATAGAAATTGATATTTCAGTCATCACATGAGAAATCTATTTAAGCAAGATTGCTCTCAGTTACAATTGGAATTATCCTTAGTTCCAGTAGGATATTCAAAAGGAGAAAATATTAGTAGATCTTCAAGGCTCAAAGCCAATGTTAGGTGTATGAGAGATTTCTAATTATGTCCATTCTCCATTCAAAACTTCTGAGAAACAAGAAAATTCAGGTTAAACATCATAGAACCATAGAAATCATAAAATCACTAAGGCTGGAAAAGACCTCTAAGATCATCAAGTACAACTATCAGTCCAACACCACCATGCACACTAAACTCTGTCCCTAACTGCCACATCTTTTTTGAACCCCTACAGGGATGACAACTCCACCACTTCCCTGGGCAGTATTTTCCTATGTTTCACCACTCTTTCAGTAATGATTTTTTTTTCTAATATCTAACATATATCTCTTCTGATGTAACTTGAGGCCATTTCCTCTCATCCTATCACTTGTTACTTGGGAGAAGAGACCAACACTCACTTTGCCATGAGCTCGTTTCGGGGTAGTTGTAGAGAGTGATAAGGTTTCCCTTCAGCCTTCTTTTTTCCAGGTTAAACAATTACAGTTCCCTCTACCACTCCTTATAAGACTTGTGCTCCAACCCTTTGCCCTTCATGTGATTTTTGTCAGCATTGCTGGGAACTTGCAGCCCTGACTTTGGGTTAGGTTATCTCAGACCTTCGAGTGGTGGCCTCAGAAACACTAGCAAATAAATTCTGTACCACTCTGAGTGGAGAAATAGTTTGATCCAAGTGTTGCATGTCCTCACCACAAGTATTTTTACAGAAAACCACAAAATTTTACTGGTTGGACTTGATGGCATGTGAATTCTGCCCTCCAAGGAGTACAAAGAACAGCAGTTCTGGCAGTTTCATTTCCTCACTTGATGGTAAAAAAAAAAAGAAAAAGACAGAGGCAGCAACCAATGTGATGCACACTGCTACACTAGATTTTGTGGTATCATTTAAAAAGAGAGGCAGGGTGCAGCTCAGCTGTTTGTAACCACAGAAACTGAAAATGTTATGTGGAAGGAAGGAGGAAGTGTACCGACTACTACGTCTCAAAACTGACAGTGTCTCTTTAAAATGTTCTTAAACCTGTTTAGCACACCCCTATTTTTCACCACTCCCTGGGAACATGCACCTCTTATAGCAACTTGTAAATCAAGAAAAACCAAACCCAGCAAATTATTTTCCAGTATGTGGTGGCTATTTCCACACACCCAACCTGGTCATATAATTAAGCTACAATATAGCTTGCTGACTCAGAGCTTTCTATTTCAACCTAAAACGTGTTTAGCATTATCAGTTTAAAAGTTTCAAATATTCTGGAACAGAATTGCATATTTCAAAATGAAAATTAGTAAAAGAAAAAGATTTCAACGATACTGATTAAGGCACAATACTGTGGAGATTCTGTTCACAGTTTCTCAAAAAATGCAAAATCTCGTTTATACTGGTTTGTCTGCAGTTCAGGGATCTGAACAGGATAAATACAGTGAACTACAAATAAAGCACCTAAACCCAAAAATTCGAGTCCTACTGTTGCTATAACTAGAGGGCTAAAATCTATAAATATCTGATATACTCCCTCTGAAAATAAAAGGAATATTTCCTTTGTACCTGTGAATGAAAGGTACAGAACTTCCAGGAAAGTACAATGATTTTTTTCTCTCCTTTTGTCTTACAGTTTTTCTGTGTGTCAGATTCTCACATGGCTAGATTACAGTTTTCTTGTCAAACTTTTTGTCTTAAGTGGCCACAGTGAACAGGGAAGTTATTTTCTACAATGCATCACAGGATGCGTAGTTTGCTTAAGAATGAGACAAATTTTGATGTGATATAGATGCAGTACTGCTGAGACTGCTGAATGAGCTTTGTGACTTGAATTTTGGCCAGACACAAAGAAAAAAATCTGCATGCTTATTTCCTTTTCATTTTAATTTGTCAAGAAGCAAAAGTTTTATTTGAAATCCTGCCATTAGAATCAGAGAGTCAGAGAATCAGAGAATCATAGAATAGTTAGGGTTGGAAGGGACAGTAAAGATCATCCAGTTCCAACCGCCTACCATGGGAAGGGACACCTCCCGCTAGAACATGCTGCTCAAGGACCCATCCAACCTGGCCTTCAACACCTCCAGGGATGGGGTAGCCACAGCTTCCCTGGGCAACCTGTTCCAGTGCCTCACCACTCTCAGTTCTTCCTACTGTCTAGTCTAAATCTGCCCCCCTCCAGTTCATACCTGTTCCCCCTCATCCTATCACCACAAGCCTTTATGAACAGTCCCTCTGAAGCTTTCTTGCAGACCCCTTTCAGGTACTGGAACGTTACTATAAGATCTCTGAGCCTTCTCTTCTCCAGGCTGAACAAGCACAACTCTCTCAGCCTGTCCTCATATGGAAGGGGCTCCAGCCCTCTAATCATCTCTTTAGCCCTTCTCTGGACCTGTTCTGACAGCTTCATATCCTGCTTATGTTGAGGATTCCAGAACTGGACACAGTACTCCAGATGAGGTCTCACAAGAGAGAAATAGAGGGGCAGAATCACCTCCCTCAACCTGCTGGCCATGCTTCTTTTGATGCAGCCCAGGAGATGGTTTGCCTTCTGGGCTGTGAGCGCACATTGCCAGCTCACGTGAAGCTTCTCATTAACCAGCATCACAAAGTCCTTCTCTGCAGGGCTGCTCGCAATCACATCATCCCCCATCGTGTACTGAAATTGGGGATTGCCTTGACCCAGTTGTAGGGCCTTGCAGTTGGCAATGTTGGACCTCATGACGTTCTCACAGGCCCACTTCAGCCTGTCCAGGTCTCTCAGGATGACATCCCATCCTGCTGGTGTGGCAACTACACCACTCAGCTTGGTGTCATATGCAAACTTGCTGAGGGTGCACTCAATCTTGCTTTCTATATTATTGATGAATATATTAAACAGCACTGGTCCTAGTACAGTCCCCTGAAAGACGCCACTAGTAACGGATCTCCATCTAGACATTGAGCCATTGACCACTACTCTTTGAATACCACCATGCAACCAATTTCTTATCCACAGAACTGTCCACCCATCAAATCCTATTTAGAGAGGAGGAGGTTGTAGGGGACGATGTCAAAGGCTTTACAGGAAGTCTAGATAGATCACATCCATCGGTTTACCCATGTCCACTGCTGTGGTGACGCTATCATAGAAAGTTACTAAGTTGATCATACAGGATTTTCCCCTGGTGAGGCCGTGCTGGCTGCCATTAATCATCCCCATGTCCTCCATGTGCTTTAGCGCAGCTAAGCTGTTCCATGATCTTCACAGCCTCACAGAAGTGAGGCTGACAGGTTGGTAGTTCTCAGGGTCGTGTTTTCTACCCTTTTTAAAAATGGCCACAATGTTACCCTTCTTCCAGTTACCAGGGTCTTCTCCTAATTGCTGTGACTTTTAAAATATCATGGAGAGTGGCTTGGCAACTATGTCAGCCAACTCCCTCAGGACTCCGGGAAGCACCTCATCAGGACCCATAGACTTCTATATGTTCAGGTTCATAAACTTGATCCTCCTCTCCTGTGGGAGGGGGGTTTTCCCCCCTGGTCACCATCTTGCCATCCCATGACCCAGCAGGGGTGAGGAGAGTGGTTATCAGTGAAGACTGAGGCAAAAATGTTAAGTACCTCCTCCTTCTCCTTGTCTGCTGATATAGGATCACCATTTCCAACCATCAGTGGGGGTAGGTTCTCTTTTTCCTGCTTTGTTTGATGGACCTGTAGAAGCCCTTCTTGTTAGTCTTTACTTCCCTTGCCAAGTTCAGCTTCAGCTGTGCCTTGACCTTCCTGACTTCATCCCTACAGAACCGGGCAGCATCCCTATACACATCCCAGGTTCCCTGTCCCTGTTTGCACTGCCTGTGCAGTTCCCGCTTCTTTAGTTTAACCAGCAGGCCTCAACTCAGCCATGCTGGTCTCTTCCCTGCCTGATTTTCTTCATACAAGGACTGAGCGCTCCTGCGGTTTATGGAGAGCATCCTTGAATATTTTCCAGTTCTGTTCCACTCCCTTGTCTCAGAGGACCATGTCCCAGGGGGTCCTACTGACTAACTCCCTGAAGAGCTGGAAGTCTGCTTTTCCGAAATTTAGCATCCTGACTACATTCCTCATCTATCCCATATCTCTCTGGACCTTGAACTCCACCAGTGCATGATCACTGCAGCCTAGGCTGCCTCCAATCCTAATATCACTGATGAGTTCACTTGTATTGGTGACCATAAGGTCCAATATTGCATCTTCTTGGGTGGGGGTCTCTATCAGTTGGACTAAGAAGTTATCCTCAATGCACTCCAGGAGTCTCCTGGATTGCCTACAAATTGCCATGCTAATTACATGATAATTATCTGACACATTTAGGTGTCTACCATGTAGATGCCTACATCTGCATCTGATTTGTCATCTTGGGCTCCCTGGAGAAAAATAGTAACTTCTAGAGCCCAATACTCTGACCTACTTTAGTCTTCTACATCAGAGTAAGATAAACTACTTTAGGGGAGCCTTGAGTGACAAATGTAAACACAGAAGCCAAACTTTTGATGTAACCTAGCCTTTTTATTAAATAGAACCTGTGATGGAAAATCTTGCCCAGCTCTGAGAAAACAAGTGTTTGAAAATAGCTGTTACAGGCTTGGCTTCTCTTTTCATTGAGTAGAGTTCACATTATTTACTTAGACATTAACTGGCATTTAATTTTCTCAGTATAATAGCGTGCACAAGGGTCCAGAGCAACCCTCTCTTGAAATTACAGTTCTTCATGCTGTACTCCTGTAGCACAGTGGCAGGATCTGGAGCTTCAGGAACTGATACGGGACCCCATGACTACATCCAGATAATTACAATGATTCTTTTCTGACTCTTTTCCCTTGTAATATCACACAAATTATTTGGAAATCTTCCTGTTCTAATGCCCAGCCCTTGTTGTCATTGCACAACAGCAGTAAAAACAAATGAAAAAAACCTTCAGCTCAATACTTTGTGTACTGAACATTTAAACTTATGTAAAAGATTGTTTCTGCCAACATTCTTTCCAAAGTACTCACGGTTTTGAAAACAATTATTCAGAAGAATATAATTTACTCAGAATAAAAGGGAAGGAGAAGTTGATATTTAAAATGCACTAACTTCCTTACCATTTTAACAGTCTATAGGCCAGATTCTATGAAAAGAGCAGTATTTTGTAAAGGCAAGAAGAGAGCTCAGTTGTTTCTTCAGCTTCTCAGCCCATGAAGCCTTACTTGCAGATGAGTTCAATTAGGAAATGTACTCTCCTTTCTTTCACATAATTCCGTTTGTGATTGAAATCTGCACCTGAAATTTATTCCTTGGGATATGCTTGGAAAAGCTATTAATCCTTCTGCTTCTGTGGACAAGGGAGGACAATGACACAGCTGAATTCTTCTCCAGAGAAGCTGGGAGGAGAACATGAAGGGAAGATGCCACTTCTGTCATACCATTTTCTATTTTACTCCTGCAGATGACCTACATTTCAACACATAACATAAATCTGTCTTGCTATTCTATCCGTTACTTGAACAGCTGCGCAATTTTATATGACTGCAAAGGCATTTGTAAGTAAGAAAAGGGTCTTGAAGGTGTGCTAACAGAATACAGTACTCTCCAAATTTACATAAACACATACTCTGCATTTGTCACGTAACTAGCGAGGAAATTCAATCTGAAGAAATTTAAATGGCAATGATGAAAGTCTTGGCTGGCAGTTGGTTTATTTTAATACCTAAAGGATCAACATTCTACAAAAATTTAGTATCAAAATGATTGCATTGTTAATTGTTTACAGCAAAGAAACAGGGAACAATTTTAATGCAATTTTAGTTATGTGCCTTATGCAAATTTTGGCCATGCATGGGGCATAATATAGGACTGGCAGTCCTTGGTCAGCTCAAATGTCTATTTCGCCCAATATTCTTTCTCTAATAATGAACAAAAGCAGATGCTGAGGGAAGAGTGGGAGGACAGCATATAAGTTGCTTTCCCTAAGTGCTCTTACAGTCCATCAGTTTGCATATCGGGGTCTTTCTTAGACAACTACACTCTCTGTTTACTTAGTAACCAGCAAAGGATTTCTATTCCACCATCTTATCTTGTTGCTCGTTGAACTGGTTCATGTACAGATACCCACACATGCATCCACACATACGTACACAAGTATAGATACAGATGCATGTAAATAAACTGTTGTATTTCATAAACTATTGGAAACACAGATTTCTGCAGCAAGAACAGATTACATACATATTGTAGGCGGAAACACTTCTTTTTCTTTCTTTCCCCACTCCTTTCCCAGTTCAATTTTGATGTAAAATAGCTCTTGTACTGGGGAGAATTGTAAGATATCCCTCTTACACTGTTTGTAATTTTGTTTAGATAGCTGATACCTCCTTTCAGATATTCCTTTACCACACTAAAAGGAACTTAGATGATGAATTTGTCCTTTGTGTGAAGAAGTAACTTTGCATCTTTGATCATCTTTTTTTTGTCCTTCTCTGAACCTTTTTAAGTTCAGCTGTCCTTTCTAATTCCTGTTTCTGGCCTTTGTCTTGCTTCTGCAGTTATTGATTTTGGAATGTGTTTTCTAACAACTCTTTTACAAGAAATCATTTTGTACAACAGGCAGCATCTTCCAGGAATGAGGAAAACCCTATCTTTCTTCCCTGCTTATATTCAGCTCTGATGTGGATAGAGAAAAGGATCACAATCTGTTACATTTAGCTGGCATGCATAGCAGTTACGTATACTGATAACACCAGCATTGAACCCACCTGCCAAATGAAAATTTCATTTAAATAGGTGGGATATAGGTTCATGGGGCTTTTTTGCACTGGTACAAAATTTCCATATGGGTTTTCAAATGACAGTTAAGTTCTCAATCAACTAATTTGATCTAAATAGTAAGAGAAATAGCAGATAATCCCTGAACAATACAAAGAGACAAAGAGAGAAACCCTGTCTAACAGACTGGTATAATTTGAAGCTCCTCGCATGAAATAATTTGATGGGGGAGATAGATCTCCTTATCTGCTCTATAAAAAGAATACCCCAGGGAGGATTGTTTACTATGTATTTACAGTACTCATGACCAATGAATTGATGTAAGAAAATTTCAGATAGGGATCAGGAAGAAACTTTCCTCCCCGCAATTTCTGTTCCTCTAACATTGTTTAACAAGATGGCTTTCCCTGAGATCAGTGCTGTTGGTTCTTTCCCACAGGTCTCCCTGCGAGGAGTTTTAGGAGATGGAGTTATCATAAAGTCTTTCTTAATGTTTATTGAAAAATGCACATCTAATCATAATTCTCACTATTGATCAGAGTTTGACTTTGGTTTCTTTAACCTCCTGTGTGAATGTTCTTTGTTAATTCATATGATGGTATCACATTAAAAAATAAGCTATTTACCAATCATATAAGCTACAAAACTGGTCACAGCTGGTACCACTCATGTAATTTGACTTGGCAAGGTTTTCATCACAATTTTCCTTAGATAACTGATTTTATCAGTAACTCTTTGTGTTCTTTAACTAAAGTAGTAATGGCAATGGTGCAAGATTGAGATACACAAGTTAAGCTGAAAAGGGATTTAAACTGAAAGAGGGGAGATGTAGATTAGATATGAGGAAGAATTTTTTTACTGTGAGGGTGGTGAGGCACTGGAACAGGTTACTCAGAGAAACTGCAGATGCCCCATTGCTCAAGGTGTTCAGCACCAGGCATTGAGCAACCTGATCCAGTGGAAGGGGTTTGGAACTGAATGGGCTTTAATGTCTCTTCCAACCCAAACCATTCTATGATTCTAAGTCTAGTATACTATGGACCAAACTTTCAGGGACTTCAGCAAGATGTTTCACTCATTTGCAGAGCACAGAGGTATTCATATTGTGGGAAAATCTGGCCAACTAATGCTAAAGATTATGTATCTTCATGAAATGTGCTGGCATCTGCTATGATTAGCATTTTTCTCTGCCAGGCAATTTTAGAAAGGAAAATAGAAGACACTGCTTAGCTATTTTCTGTGGCAAATAGATGCAGTGAAAAGGTTTAGACATTTTGCATATTATTTATAGCATTTTTTTCTTCCATCTTTAGTTTATGAACTTTGCCACACCTTTTGGGAGAACAATGGGCTGCCAAACACATCTGCCTCGTCACTAATGTTTTCTTAGCATTTAAAATATGCATATGAACAATCTCTGACAGTGCTTCCTGTACTCAGGCAGGTGTGGTTAAGCAGGACTGCATACCTTACCAGCTGAAAGGACTGCACGCCAGCTGAAAGGTCTTCCCCAGGAATGGCAACCTGCAAGAGTAGTAGGAAACATAAACTGGGCTGGCAAAGATTGATCCATAAAACTCAGCATTATTCTTTCATGTCAGGCTTACTGAAATGTTGTGCTCACTTTAACAGTAACATAATCAAATGCCACAGTTTAGCTAAATTTTGGCAGCTAAAAACTGTACAGTTGAGCTTCCAAAATCCTCCCACCTCCCCCTGCAATGAAAAGGGAGAGGGAAATGAGAATAAAAATACTAGGAACTAAAATTACAGATTTAATGACATTATAACAACAGTACTAATAATGAAAATAATTAGAAAACACCAAAATATATAAGAATATATGAGATCATGTCCCCTTCCCTCGACAACTATACATCACCTCAAATGCAGCAGAGCAGGCATGGGTCCATGGCTAGGAGGTAGCTGCACTCAGGAACTAGGTTCAGGAACACGTGGATCTGGGATCAGGAGCAACCAGCCAGATAAGGCCCGCACTGGATGTCAGCCATCACAGAAGAGAATGAGACCCTTGTGATCTTTCAGTTTTACACCAAGTATGATGTATACGGGATGGGATACTCTGTTGGTCAGTTTAGGGTCAGGTCACCTTCCAGTAGTTGGCCTTTGCAAGGCTGCCCACAACATTGCTTGTGTACCTTTAAAACCTGCGTTTTAGTCTGAGATACAGTGCCCATGGAGAAAGGGAGTTTCTATCTCATGTCACATCAGTAGTTCAGCTTGAGATGTCTGTCTAGAAGCAGGAGGACCAGAATCTTCGGGAGGAAGTTAAAGAAATCCCATGGGAGTCTAGTGATGGAATAACCTGCCCATGGGAAAAATCATACTCCTTAGTTCTCCCTCTCCTCTCAGTAACAGTCATGAATGCTGTTGCGATTCACACAACCATTTTGCATCTAGTTCTGAATCACGCATGCCTCTTATTAAGGGTGTACCCATAGGCAATATATTCCATTGGTTAATTATGACCGGGGGTGAAAAGTACCTCAGTTCCTGCAGGTAGCATAGAGAAGTCCTAAGAATCCCCTTATTTTACATGGGGCTGGACTAAGAATTAAGGGATGAGAATTCCTTGTGTTAGTCATCTGCAAGAGGAAGATGTTGCCCCTAAACATGAGCACCACTTCCTTTTCTATGCTAAGTAGTATTATATTTGCTGCACTGCACGCTTTTTTTGCCTAAATGACTCTTCTCCTTTTGACTTAATAACAATAGCAAGACAATGGTTTACCAATCCTGCCTGGAAGGTTTGAAGTATTACAGGATGTCTCTTTTGTAGGACTGTGTGTATGAAAAAAAAAGTATTTGATAATGTAATGCTCCCTTTTGGGGAGGAGTCACAGAATGGTATTTGTCAAAAAAGTTGCCTACTGAGTCATTGCTCATCCCCATCTCTCACCTGTGAAACTACATAAAAGCTTAAGGCTGACTGCATTATATTATTTTTATATGACAGACATCTCATAAATGTTATTAAGGACATAGAGATAGCACAATATTTTGCAGTAAGTTTTGTATTTAAAAATGGAAACATAACAGAAATAGACAAGAAAATCATGTAGAGAAAATTCATCTTACTAATAGTCAAGAGACATAAGCTAAAGCTAAATACCAAGAGCACAACCATCTTGTTCAGAGAGTGGTGAGAACTGGGAAGTGTGATAAGGTATTACCATTGTAGGCTGCTACATACATTTGATTTTAATAACACTGAATAAACAATTCAAACCTAAATTATGGCATTTATGAGCTAGTTATGTTCACTTTTCTGCCAGTGCTACTGCATTTTAAAAGTCAATGTCCCCTACTGGCACTTTCTTGGGAGGCATTTTAAGAACTCTTTGGATGACAAATAAGCCTAAGCCTCCATTGTTAAGGTATTTAAAATGAGTTAGCTAGGAATAGCCTCCAAAATATGTTAGCTGTATAAGCAGCAAGAGATAGTGACCCCTGATTACTAATCAGTAATATGACCCTATTGCTTGTAATTAGTAAATTTAAAAGGGTGCTTAACATAGGTAGGAATTCTAAGACCTTTCCATTTTCTCACATAAATCATGTCAGACCATGCACTCTGCTAGTGTAAATCAAGATGTCAGAATTATTTTGGTGAGGTTATATCCCATCATATCAAGTGCGGATGTGGCCATTTATGTTTGTATTTGTTTTTCAGAGAAGTTCCTCTTCTTTCTTGAGAGAATGGCCAGAAAAGCAGAGTATTTACTGAACTCCCAGCAAGCAGATTACATTGACATTACGGTGATAGGTAGTTATGAAATTAGCTACTGTCATCCCCAAAGTGTTTTAATGTTTGAACTAAAAAAAACCCCTTCCTTTAGCTCTGATGTATCAATAGCCCAATATGGTGATTAGATTTGCTGATAAAAAGTCATTGGAGGAAGAGACATATACTCATTTGCATGGGTTTTTTTGCATTGATCTTTTTTGATCCACTGAAAATCTGGGTGCAGAATATTATCTGTGCTACACCTGGAGAATTTTCTCATGAGTGAGAAAGGGACTAAATGAGATGATATAATTAAAATCACAGAACCACAGCATGACACGAGTGGGAAGGGACCCACAGGTATCACTGAGTCCAACTCCTATCCCCACATAGGACAACCCCAACTCTGATATAGTCTGACCAATTAAACTTCAGTGTACCTATTTTTCCGTCCTTCTCCAATTAAATAAGGACCTTAAACTAGAGAATGAAAGAAGACTATTCCCTGAACCAGATGGCAGAAAACTTCACACAGCCTGGGGATGGCTGCCTTCATAATACATCATTTGTGATACAGCAAGACAAACCTAGATAAGGCCAAGGTGCAGCTGAATTAGGCCAACACACAGCTGGAGCTGAACTTGGCAAGGGAAACAAAGAATAACAAGAGGGGCTTCTACAGTAGAAAACTTTTCTTTCAACCAGAAAAGGAAAGTTAAAGAAAGCGTACCCCCAGCAATGAACAAAAATGGTAACTTTTTATCAATGGACAAGGAGAAGGCTGAGGTACTTAGCCATTTTTTTTCCTCAGTCTTCACTGGCAAACTTTCTCCTCATCCCTCCTAAGTCAATCACCGAAAAGATGGGGGCTAAGGCAGTAAAATCCCTCCCAATGCAGGGAAAGATCAGATTTGTGGCCACCTGATCAACCTGAACTTCACTAAATCTATGGGACCAGATGAGATACATCACAGAGTCTCAAGGGAACTGGCTGATGTGGTTGCCAAGCAAGTCTTGATGATATTTGAAAAGTCACAGCAGTCCAGCAAAGTCCCTGATCACTGGAAAAAGGGCAGCATTGTGTCCTTTTTTAAAAAAGGTAGAAAAGATGACTCTGGGTACTAGTGACCTGTCAGTCTCACCTCTGTGCCTGGGAATATCATACAACAGATACTACTAGAAGCTATGCTAAAGCACATGGAGGACGGGGAGGTGATTCAAGACAGCCAAGGGCAAGTCCTGCCTCAACAACCTAGCAGCTTTCTGTGATGGGATGATGACATCAGTGAACCCAGGAAAAGCAATGATGTGATCTATCTGGACTTCTGCAAAGCCTTTGACATCGTCCCCCACAAGATCCTTCTCTCTGAATTGGAGAGATATGAAGTTGATAGGTTGCCTGTTTTGGAATAAGGAATTGGTTGGAATGTTGTATTCAGAGAATAGTGGTCAATGGTTCAATGTCCAGATGGAGATCCATGACAAGTGGTGTCCCTCAGTGGTACTGGGTTTGATGCTGTTTAATAATTTCCTTAATGATATAGACAGTAAGATAAAGTGCACCTTCAGCAAGTTTGCACTGGCTTATTTTGTGTAGCAGAACTGGCTTTCTGTACCAGTATTTTCTTCTCTGTGTTCAAAGGTTACAAATGTAGAATCATAGAACTATAGAATAATTAAGGTTGTAAAAGACTCTGAAGATCATCCAGTCCAACCATCAGCTCAACACCATCGCGCTTACTGTGCCATGTCCTGAAGTGCCATGTCTACATGTTTTTTGAACACCTCCAGGGAAGGAGATTCCACAAAATTCTTGGGAAGTTTGTTTCAATGCTGGACCACTCTTTTGGTAAACAACTTTTTTTCTAATATCCAATCTAAAGGAAATTTTCCATAGGAAAACATAAAACTAATTTCTCTAGACTGTAGTGGTTACATCTCTGTTTGTGTTTCTCAAACTTTTTTGGCTAAATAAGGCAGTGCTGTGTGGAAGGTTAAGCTTGTCTTGGATTTACGAGCAGAACTCTTCTAGTTGACTGTAAAATGATAACAAATTAACATCATATAGAACCTGGATCATGAAATAAGAACACTTCAAATAAAAAAAAATATTCCTAGTCCTGGATGTTATTGTAAATCAAAGCTTTATGCCCATTTCAACTCTAAGTTAATTCTCATTTTGCATTGCTTATGAGGAAAGATGTCTGTTTCATTTGGGGTGCATGTGTGTTAAAATTATAAAATCATAATATGTCCATGAAGAGATGTATTTATAAAATTTTCTTGTTGATAAACATATATTATGGTGTACCTGAACATGTCAGGACTTCTGTATGTACTTTTCACTTTCAGAAACATGGAAGATGAGATGTACAAAGTTCAGAAAAGTTTGCTTGTTTGCAGTCATTAATGATGAAACTTGTGGTATTATCAGTTTATACTTGTTTAGACTATAACTTCACCCTACCCGGTACCAAGCCCACAAAGAGGTAACCACCAGCAAAAAAAAAAAGAACTAGAAATATGGCTATATATTTCCATTTACTAAGTTTCTTTGTGTCTGAGTTGACTACTTCTGTGTTGAAAGGCATTCTTAATTTTCACAGGAAACAATGGGACTAAAGTTTACTCAGAATCTTCTATAACTGCATCCTACATATTTAATTTCAAAAGCTCCCCAAGTATAAAGTAAGTGTGGGCTTGTGTAAAATACTTCTAAAAACAGACTCTGTTATCTCAGTCAGAACAATAGGGTCATATACAGCATTTTTGTCAGGGGGTTGATGTTCCTTGCAAATGTATTTGTTAGTAGCAAGACAATTCTTGGCCTGTAAAAAAAACAAAAAAACCAAAAAACATTGCAGCCACTGTCAGGGGTAAAAAAAATGGAAGGTAGTTTCTTCTCTCCTTTCTGTTTGTTATGGGCTGTACTGAAAGAGACTGCACAGATAAGAGGGACTTGCAACCAGGTCTTATGTGGGAGGGTTTTCCCCCACAGCTTTTTGCTTCTGCCCACATAACTCAAACAACACAAACATTTGATGCATATCAGATTTCAGCATGTGTTCCCTGTGTAACACTTGTGCAGATTTTTCCTTTGATGAAATACAGTGTTTATCCTGTTCACCTGTATAAATACCTGATTAAAATTGGCTGAGAGGCAGGCCTGCAACATATATTTCTGTGGAAAATCCAAATGACTGTAGTGCATTTTTCCAAATAGTAATTGCTTGGTTTTCTCTTTCAAGATCTGTCAAAGCATTTAATTTGGTGAAATCCAGCCCTACTGCACTTGAAAAGTACAGCAAACACAGAAGTATAAAAATGCACCAGGACTTCTAATTGATCTGGTATTTCTATAAGGAGCCACCCTTTTCCACACCTCCTACCACCTCCTTAAGTGACTCAGCCTCTGAAGGGAAGTCTCTTGACTTTTCAAACAGTTGGATGGGGAACAACAGTTCAGCTCTCTGTCTGCTTTGATTGTACCTGATTTCCAGGTATCTCCAGGTTGACTTACCGCGCTGAGCCACTCTAGGATACTAGCTTCTACCATACCTAGGTAAGGGGGTTTATTTTTCTGATTTTATGTACCAGGTACTGAAAGTCCTACATATTCAGGTGTTCTGTGATTTCTTGATATCAGATTCAGGATTCTTTTTCAAAGGACCTGATTTTCAAGAGTTGTGGAGAACTTGACTGTCAGAACCCAGATCCTGAAGTGTTTCTGTTTAGGAGTTCAGATATAATGTCATTTTTGCTCAATGGTTTGTTTTATCATTACTTTATCTTTCTTTGGAAATTTTATGATAATTAAAGAGTATTAAAATATTATTTGTTTCAAGTACAGAATTTTGGAAAAAAAAAGTAACAACATTTTCCTTTCATTTCCACCTTTATAAAATGCACAGCAAAAATACCAATTCTGCTTTAATACGATGACATCTGTACCATTAAATGACCCTATGTACAAGTAGAAATGGTTCTCCACTAAAAATCTAGCAAAGTGATAGGAAAGGGTTGAATAAAAAAAATTAAAATCATCATCCCTCTCCTACACTCTATTAAACAAATTATTTTGAAAAGCCATCTAAAACTGATCATGTATTTCTAATTTGAAAATGCATACATATTTGTGTTCTGACTTACCATCTCGTCTTACATTAGTGACAGTTCCAAAACTTAATGTCTTTCAAAACAGAATCTCCTCCGCCCACATCCTGAAAAACCAGTTCTGAGACCTCTCTCTGCTACAAAAAGCCAAATGATTTCTGTTGTATATTCATGTGTTCTCTAGTCCTACCTTGCCCATTTTCTCTTTTACACACATGCATGCTATTCCTATCACTGTGAGTGTTGTTATCAGTTCTGTGGCCTGAACTGTATAGTAAAATATTCATTTAAACACAATGCATTATTTCCAGAAGTTTACAATTGTATTATATGGCTATTGCTCTGATATATAAGTCTTGAGAAAAAATAATTCTAAGAACGCATTTTTGTTGTTTAATACCTGTAAAATACATGTAGTCATTTTTACACATATTTTTCAGTAAAAGATCAAAAAGACTAGCAAACAGCAAATTAAGAGAATCATGTTACTTAGAATTTTGAAGAATAAAAATGATACTCAAGTATTTATTAAGTACTGACTACATACTTAGTGTTGTACTGAGTTAGAAACACCATTATTCTTTCTATTTCATGACCCAATCAACAACCCTGAGCTGTAGCAGTGGCTACTGGTGACAGTTTCATAGGGAAGAAAGTGCTGCACCTGTTGAATGTGCAGATCTGCACCTGACAGAAAAGTCCTTTGAGGCTTTTTAGGAGATCAGATGTTTGGAAATGTGAAGGATAGTACAGGTTTGGGTGGCTCTAACTGGGATGGTTCTTTGAAAAACTGCCTGTATCTGTGATCAAGAGGTGAAGCCACATTTACAAACACATTTTTCTTATTTCAGTCGAAGTATAGGTAGCCAGGTCTCATAGAAACAGTCACAATGCTTCTGACACTCAAGGGGAGAAATTATCAGTGTAGAGAACAGCAAAATTTGTGTTGACTTCCAAACAAATAAGATTTCTCGTCACACAGTTACGGTTGTCTATCTAGAGCAACAGCTGTAGTGATGTGTCTTCCCAGTGCCTTATTTTAAGGTTTCAAAATCCTTATCCATATCAAGTCAGAATGGCTTGAATCAGTTTTTTGCTCACACATGTAGGTCTTACCATATGGAGAAAATAACAGTTTGCTGACCTGCACAGCAGTTGTTAACCGAAGGCAAGGAAATACTGTAGCGTGGTTTGAAACTGTGATTAATTAGGGTCAAATGTGCTTTTATTTGAAGTACCATGTTGTCTGCATTCATCTTATAGAAATGAAAGTTAAATAATGTAGTACAGAATCAAAATTAACAATTCAACTGGACATCTTGGAACAGTTTTAAAACTTTGAGCTCTGATTACTCACAAGACACTGAATATTCATCTTAAGAGCAGAATAGTCCTTCAAGAGGCTAAATTTTGGTTGAAAGTTTCATATTTAGGATAAGGAAAGAACAAAGTGTCTGTTTATTTTGGCAGATATTAGATGGTTTTGAAAGGCTGGAACTTTAAGGATGTGTGGCAAATAGTAGCCAGTAGGCTGTATAAGGAACCTGTTTATTCCGGATAGCACTTTACATGGACATGCCAGACTCAGTTGCTTCTCTACAATCCAGGCTGCTTTAACAATGCAGCCCAGGAAGTCAGAAGACAGAAAAACTCTGGAATTTTTTTTTTAAACTAGTTCTGCACCTACAAATTTTTGTATCATTAATTACAGTAGGCTGGTGGCTATTTGAGGCATTCACATTTGGCAATGCTTAATATGCAAAACTACAGTATGAAAACAAATGTTTCTACTTTTAAGAGCAGAAAATGTACCTCCCTCGACACTCCCTCAACATCAACTATGTTGAATTGCTCATTATACAGTGTGATGACATGCAGTACATCTAAGCTGCAGAAAGAAATACTGTTTATTAAAAGCAAAATACATATACTCTAAATATCCATAAATAAGGTCTTAATCACTGTCATAGCTAGAAGCTAAAGAACAAAGACATTTTTTGGTTGTAACTAGTTCAGTCTGATGTGGAAAACATGACTGTCACAGGAAATGTTTGTATTATTCTTATGCATTTTTTTTAATATAGCAATGCATATATGTGAAACCTAATTATGTAGAAAGCTACAGCCAAGAGCAGAAGGCAGGCAAGTGGGCTCTCTGTTGGAAGATTGGGTGTGTTCAGGCCAGTGGAAAACTAGAAGGTCTAGCTTTGAGAATTTAAGGCAGGCCTGAGGTCTTCTGCTGATCAGTCACTATGGGATGCAGAAAGGTGATGTAGAAGTGTGAATATGGCTATTTGTGATAAAAATAGAATTAGAGACCTGTGTCACTTTGTGAATAACTTGCTACCAGCTTGGAGGGGTGTTTGACTTTCCCTAACATCATGCCTGAAGTTTTTTTCCTAGATTTCTCTGGGATTCTATTTGGATTTCCCAGAAAATGGAGGTGGGTCTGCATGCAAGAATGGCATGTCTTAGAACTTATTGGGAATTGCACAATGGACTGCCTGGGGCAGTTTTCATTTTCTTTTAAACTTTCCTGATGCTGCTTTTAAATTCAAATTACACTGGAGTTGAATTCCTGTTTGTTTTTGTTTTGCATTCCAGCTGAGCTGTTTTAGTCCAGTGGTTGACATCTTAT
Source organism: Piaya cayana (assembly GCA_013389865.1). NCBI lineage: Eukaryota > Metazoa > Chordata > Aves > Cuculiformes > Coccyzidae > Piaya > Piaya cayana. The sequence goes on from WAAB01006764.1 coordinate 66,787, forward strand.
TCAGAATGCCTGAACATAGCTTACTACTATAGTGTAGAGGCATGTCACTTCTCTCTCTCACAATTTATTTACAAAGTTAAAAACTATTTTTCTCTTGAGTGAACTGTGGACTGAAGATAAACACTCCACTGACCTGTGTGAACAAGCTGAAAGAGGGGAGGTTTAAAGTAGATTTTTTTTCCCGTGAGGGTGGTGAGGCACTGGCACAGCTTGCCCAGAGCAGTTTTGGAAGCCCCATCCCTGAAGGTGTTCAAAGTTCAGTTGGATGAGGCTTTGAGTAACCTGATCCAGTGGAAGTTGTCCCTGCTCATGGCAAGGGTGTTGGAACTGAATGATATTTAAGGTCTTTTCCCTCCCAAGCCACTTTATGATTCTATGAACAGTCTGATGGTTCCAGATCTTTGTGAGCTGAAGTTTTTAAACTAATGTAATATTCATAGTTTCCTGTCCATTTCCCTTTCCACATGCACAGACAAACACATACACACAGTTCACAATAGTGAAGACCAAGAAAATACTACTTTGATGAGTTGTATTCTGCCTCTTCATGCAAGATTCTTTTAATTCCTAACATCTTGAAATGTAAATCTTACCATAACACTTCTTGATTATCTGTGATAAAGATTAAAGTAGGATATACTTTTAATTTGCCTTTTAAATTTTAATGGATTAATTTTTGATATACAACTTAGAAGTTCTGAAGCAGGACTTATACCTTAGGGACAATATGGCAGTATTCTGAAGAACTAAAACGCCTGCATTTAAAATTTCACAACTGGCACATTTTCAGTGCTGACTGTAAAAGGGAGTGTGCCTCTTTCTTATATTCATTTATGCAAATTATTTTCAGGCTTGGAGACTAGGTAATATTTTATTCTGGATGCCATACACATGTGCAACAGATATATTATTTTGCCCTGGAAACATTTAAATATGAGTATAGGAAAAGAGGCAAAACACTGTTTCAATTAAATAATGGAAGATGAAAGAAATATGCTTGCTCTAGAGTGATTCTAGTCCTTTGATGGGATTTCTTTTGTCATGCATTGATAAAAACAGGAATTGCAAACCTGCTTTCCAGTTGCTTTTCAGGTCTCAGGGTCATTAATGCATTTGTAGTTATTCTGTATGTTTTAAAGACAAGCTTCAAAATGGATGGATTTTTTTTCCTTTAAGATAATATATATATCAGAACAGATGTCTAAGGCTTTCTTGTTTATTTTTAACCATGGCATATGATACTTTCTTGCAAGTTCTTTGAGAAATTTCGGTTCCCATCAGGAATCTATGGAAAGCAAGACTATAATATAGAAGTCAACATAGCCGTTTCCTGTTATTTTTAATGAAAAATGTTTGAATTGAAAAAATGTATCTTTTAATAAGATATTCCAAGCCTTAGAATGACCAGATTTGGTTTTATTTCCACAAAAGGAGGCTGTGTTTTCAAAGCTTTATGACTCAGTTCTCTTGGAGATGGCTTTAGACGTCTTTATTAGAAAATAAATCTAAGTTCCTTCTATACAAAACTACTGCTTTTTTCTCCAGATGAAGAAGTGCCAGCACTCACTGATTGTGAAATACATTGAAATGTCAGGCTCCTATTATCCTGGGGCTCGCTGAAATAAACACCAGTGTCAGATGTTCAGCCGTTGCAGAGCTGAAAAATTAAGTAAATCAGAAGCCTCTCTATCATCTTGTGACAGTTTAGGAAAATTAATAGCAAGATTGATTGTTATCAAAAAGTGATTTTTTGATAGCCTGCCTGAACAGTTTCTAGGAAATTCAGTGTATGTGTCCTTAAAACCACACATAAGAAATTTTGAAAGACGATATAATCTATTACAAAATAAATAAGGCTCACCATAGCCCTGAGCATGTTTTAATTGGGTGGGAACCTAATCCAGTAGTCACATATTTTCTACACACTGTGCCAATGTATACTTGATATCAACAACTACAATTAAGAGAAAGGAGTGTGGGTCAGGTCCTTCCAATCAACATATTGGAATTTTAAACTCCCATAAACGTTCAGAATTTCAAAATAGGGTAAGATATATATGTGCGCTTTTGGACTCCAATTTTATATCTTTAATTTCTAAATGTCTTCACTTTCTAAAGAGATCTATGTTTGTTTACATCCAGGTCTTAGTTTCTGGCTTTCTTCTCTTGGCAAACCTGGGCTCTTTTAGCAACTGTCTGGCAGTAAAAACATAGAAAACACTAGTCTGCTCTAAGTGTAATTCATTGTGGCATCCACTAGTTTTATATACTTCATTGTCAGCATTACTTCCAGTATTTTATTTTGACAAAATTCAACATCTTCATCTTCCATCAGTAAAGAAACAGCCATAGGATCTGGTCTCCAGTTTCACTCTGCCTAAGGTGAATGAGACACATTCAATGTCTGCAAAAAACCCGAACAACTCTGTCACCCAGATAACTGGGAATGTTTCTGATTTTTATTGATTGCTTCACTAAAAAATGTTTTCTGGAGTTTACATCAATTTTAGCAGTCTGACCAGTGGAGCTGGTTGGGAGATTTCCAGCTTAACATTGTGTTCTTGGAAGATGCTGCTTTTCAAAAGGGAATCCTTTTGCTTAAGAAAGTCAGTGTTAGGATTGTTTTTTATTTTTCTTTTACTTAAGGGGGATATTTTTTTGTCATTACAATGTCATTATGTTCTGCTTGATGCTTTCTCTAGGAAAGCTGATATTCAAAATCCAGATTCAAAGCATAATATGAAATCTTTTGAGTAGATCAACTCCCAAATTATTTTTTTTTTAAATAAGCAGTGTTGGAGGCTTATTTTTTAACCTGATTTGAGATAAGGGAATAAGTCAATGAATAGAGAACTGCTGCAGGGCAGAAGAATCTGTCTTGGAGCAGGGAACACTGGAGCTGTGAGACCAGTCAGCAGGACTGGGTACGCCCACATAAGCTCCAGGCATAGCTCTGAGCCATAGGCTGATAGCATCTTTCCATTAAGCTAATTACCTCACCCCATTCTTTATTACCCTATCTTCTCCTTTGAAGGCTCTCACCACCTGACCCTGTTCTCAGGGAAGGAGCTTCCAACAAGGAACAGGAGGTACAGGCACTGTGACAGGCAGATGCACAGGGTAGGAATACACAGAGTCATCTTCAGTGAAGGTAAAGCCACCTCTGTGCCTGAGCTTCAGCTCAAAGAAGGCTGCAGCTAGTGTTAGAATCATAGAATCACAGAGTTGTAGAATTGTAGAATCATAAAATCATAAAATGGTTTTGTTGGAAGGGACCTTAATGATCATGCAGTTTCAACCTCCCTGCCACGTGCAGGGACACCCTCCACTGTCTCAAAGCCTCATCCAACCTGTTCTTGAACATCCCCAGGGATGGGACAGTCTGTTCACCATCCTTAACAGAAGTCATTCCATCCTATTAGATGAAAGTTGCGTGAAGAGGTGGTCAGACTGGTGAATGAACTGTCTTTGGGGCTGATTCCTAATCTCACCACCACCTTTCTCTTCTTTTCTTTCTTTTTTTTATAATTTTTATGTGTGTGTTTTTTCTTTTAGGTTCCTGCAGGACAACCCACTGAACACAATGTCAGCTTTCAGCATACGAAAACAGCCTTCAAATCAAAGCGGTAAAACTGAGTCTCCTTCATTTTCTGCTCTCAGGACACATAGACATTGAGGCACGGACTCTCTCCTTTCCAGTTATCCCCATGACCATCACACAGCTCCTTCACAGGGCATGCCATCACTCTTCAGATGTGACAGGCTGGTTAGTAGATTTACAGTAGGACCCACTTCACCCATCAAGCCTGTGATGTTGTACATAAGCTTTCACTGGCAGACATTTGTGCTGAAACATGAGCAACGCGGTGTGATGGAGCAGTGGAGCCGGGTGGTGCACTGCAAGACAGTACTTCCTTCCATGAAGTTGAATGTTTTCTGGAGAAACCCCACAGGAGCACAGCAGCTGAGAGGGAAGTGGGCAGACAGGGCATCACCACTGTCTCTTTGATTTGTCCAAGGAAAATGAGGAGAAATGGAGGGGGGAAGGAGAGACAAAAGCTATTTAACTATTGTCAGATGAGATGCATTGTTCCTCTGGAGGGACAAAAGTTGTGGAGGGCTGTAGTTTATTTTCTATACAGAGAAATGAAAACTGGGGACACAATGACATTTGAACCTGAAAAATAATTATAAAGAGTGAAAAGTTTTGAGGTGGATAAGGACCTGGTTTGGATGGGACGTGTCAGGCCTCACCACACCAGAATGGGTGCACACATGGCAGGGAACAACTTGGCTCTTTTGTATTAAGGATGCAAACTCTTTATTGCCAAAATAAGAAGGGGGAAAGTTCTATCTGCCTGTGCTCATGTGACCTGAACTGCTGTATCAGATCTATATTTAATTTTCAGTTGAAAATTGGGAGACAATTCATTAGATAAGAAATGAGTCTTTGAGCAATCTGATCCAGTGGAAGGTGCACCTTGCCCATGGCAGGGGGGTTGGGACTGGATGATCGTTAAGGTCCCTTCCAAGCCCAATCATTCTTTGATTTGTTGAAATAAGTAATGTTCAGCAAAATTCGTGCATTAGCAAATTTCTTGTGATATTTCATTAAAAGAAAACACAATATATATTCCTTGGCTATTGCCTTCATAGGATATTTCCCAAACCCTTTTTTGCACTAAGCAATTAAGAAAGCCATGATTTCTGTGACATCCAGATGACTTTTAGGTAGGTAATAACAGCTTTTCTAAACTGCTATTGGGAAGAAAAAGCCAATATTACATATGCAAGATTAATTTTAACAGTTGGTTATACACTGAGGAATTCTTGCATATATAGAAATGCTTTTGTTATGTTTGTGTCACTGAGGAGTTTTTCTTCAAGATTCATAGTTGGTTATGATTGGCAGTAGACTACAGATTAAAATGTATTGCTGACAGTTGGAAGCATTTCTAGCTAAAACTGTTAGTATGAAAGGAATGCTGGAATCATTTCTACCCCTTTAGTTGCCAACAGCTATCCTTGCTATAGCGAAGGTTTGTCTCTGGAATGCATATTTTTGATCTCACATTTTCCCCACTTTCTAAAGTTAACTTTATCTTTTTATACAAGTGATTGTACCAAATTAAAAATATCTAAATATATGCAAGAATGGAAAAGTACAGTTTTAGCTTTTGGATCTTCATTTGAATCCTTAATTACTGGATGTTGCAAAGTTTTTTTTCTATCTATACATGTTCATCCAAGTTACTATTACATGCCAGTCATTGCTAGTGTTAGCAACATATTCAAAAGACTGAATATTTAGATCAACTGCACTTAATATGGTCTTGTTTGCCAATTACAACTATCTCCATTCTTGACAGTGACTATGATAAAATGCTATTGTTTAAACTGGTGGAGGTCCTTCCTCTTTTTCATTTGCAATTGTTTAACAGATATTTTAATGAATCACTGGCCCTATGCAGGCAAGATTGGGATGTCTTCATTTTTTGAGATCTTTAAAGTCAATTTTAATAAACATATTTACGACAAAAACTTGCTCAACTGGCAGTGAACAGGCTGATACAGAAATTGTGCAGTGAGAATAGATAACTTTTTGTTCTTAATGTACCTTGATTGTCAGCACACTCTTATAAATCTCGTCTTTGATGTGCCTGTTAATTTTCTAATGGTCTCAAGTTGTTGCACCTATGCTGCTCAATAAAAGAAAGGCAAGCCTTGGCATCAGGGCCAAGAGACAGTAACATACATCTGCTCTATCCCACCTTGTTTCCTAAGTGTTTGTCACTTCTCTAGCAGCTCAGTCTTTGAGAGAGTAAGTCCACCACAGAGCCAGGGAATGCTTGCAACTAGGCAAACATTAATGATGATTCCAATCCTTTAAGTCCTTTGCTGGCCTTCTTCCATTTGGTGGTATGAACATATCTACAGCAAACTGCAACAGATAAGAGCAGGCACAGTTTGGGTCACATTTTATCTTTTTACTACACTGTGGTTCATTTGTGAGAAAAGTGTATTCAAATAATCAGTCTTGGCCATTGCAATTTAAAATAAATGTTTTGATGTTTTGTTGTTATTTGATGTTCCATTAAGGTACCTGTTTGACATTTTTCATATTATTGCCACAACTGAAATTCTTGGATTAAAAGCAAGAGCTATGTTTTCTTAGAAATCACAGCAAAATGCCAAAACACAGCTCTGACAAATGTTATAATACTGACTGCACCTAATTTCTGTGGAGTATGGTCTTTCTGTACACAAGAGTAAGGTCAAATGTCCTTACTGAGCACCAAATAATATTTCCTGCAATCTGGTAGTGTTCAACATCTTTTGCATGGATGCTCAGAGACTGAGAAATCCATAGAGAAAGTCATGAAGGTCTCTGAAGGAAAACCTGTGAAATTCAGTCATTTTGTTGATTAACTGGATGCTACTGACAAATATTTTGCTTCTTTAATCTTTCATAGAATCATACAGTCACTAGGTTGGAAAAGATATCTTAGATCGTTGAGTCCAACCAGTCCCATCTGCCACTAAACCATGTCCCCAAGCACCTTGTCTACCCATCTTTTAAATACCTTCATGGATGGTGTCTCAGCCACCTCCCTGGGTATCCTCTGCCAGTGTCTGATGACCATTTCTGTGAAAATTTTTTTCCTGATATTCAGTCTGAATCTCCCCTGGCACAACTTGAGGCCATTCCCCCTTGTCCTGTCATCTGTCACTTGGGAGAAGAGGCGAGCTCCCTCCTCCCCACAACTTCCTTTCAGGTCACTGTAGAGAGCATCATCTTCTCTATTATGGGAAATTTTAGGGCAAGTATCACAATTTAAAAATGGAGTTTCTATCTGGACTCAACTTTTAGTTATGTGTTTTAAAGGGGAATGTTACAATGGCAGAAAAATATTGCCCTTCACCTCAGACAGGCCAATTATATGAATCCTAAGTGGGAAGAAAAAGAATTGAGAATACTGGACAACAGTCATTGAATTGCTTTGCTTGTTTCCATGCCAAACACTTTATAAAGGGAAACCAAATAAGATAAACATGAGCTTTCTACTACAGTGTGAAATAGATGTTCTCACAAATCAAGTGAACATTGTATTGTTAGTTCCTCAGTGTACTAAGTATCAATGTTGTTGGGCACAGATATTTTAGGTTGCTTTTATAAGTAGATAAGGCTTCCATGTTCATGTTCTGTCTGTCCATCCTAACAACCTTTGAATCCATACACCACTTTTAGTTTAATCTAGTATAAAGATACAGACCTTTTATTAGAAGTTCAGTAAAACTGCTCCTGTTGGTTAGAAAAGAGAAACTGTTCATGTTCATGTTGCCTGACATGGATCTGTTAAAGCGAGTCCAG
>WAAB01006764.1:74279-101409 GCA_013389865.1 Piaya cayana
AACTTCAGATAGAGTCTGATTCTTTTGAGAAACCTGAAAATCCACACGTGTTGGGCTGGATGTACATGGAGGACCTTGTGATCATCTCAAGATTAGCTTTCATTATAAATATGCATCCTGTCACACATCTAAAAATACAAAAACCACAGACAGCACCCCAGGAAATGAGATTAATTAGTCTGAATTTCCTGGAATTGCTGTTGTATGCGTATTCCATAAAACCTTTGTCAGATCTGTGATATTTGTTTGCATTAATAACACCAAGCTGCTTCATATTAAGAATGAAACAGAATTTCGTATGGTAAACTGGTCTTATGAAGTCCCATCAAGTTTGAAGGGATTAAGCCACAAACTTTTCAAGGGAATGGTCTGCACAAAACAAGAGTGATAGCTTAAGGTTCAATCTGTGCTAAATTTTACATATTTCAGCCTTTCTAATAGTACTTTAATTTTCCAAAATTATCCCACATGTTCTTTTTCAAGACATGTTTCTCTGCATTTGCAGATAATAAGAGCCCCTCTGTTGCAATTAAAAGCAGGCAGCAGGCTACTCATGACGTAAATAAACGACGGACTCTTTTGCAAGATAACAGTTGGATAAAGAAGAGGCCTGAAGAGGAAAGGTAAGAAAGAGAGGAAATAAATTTCTTGTGTATTTAGGTCAGTGTGCTCTCTATATTTTCTTGAAGTGTCTACTTTTTCATGAATGGTATCAACCAGAATTACATAAATTTCATCAAATAACTATTTTTCACTTATTTTGACAAGATATTGATTGTCTTTTGGAAGTATAAGACTGCTGGACTCAATGACTATGTTTTTCATTAGGACTTCTGAGCACTGAGCATTTAATGAAATGTCAGGCTTCTGCTGTACAAGAAAAATCCCACATTTCATATATTTAGGTTGCAAGAATGCAATCTGACTCTCTTTTTATGAAGACTATAAATCTTGACAAGTTCTTTTAAAGAGCTTAAGTCAGAATCAGTTGAGATTTACTGTAATGCAAACTAGGACTTGTATTACACTAGAAACTCCACCTTTAGACCATGCTCTCATTATCTGTTCTGTGCACAGCCTGTGGGAAGAGATAATTCTTACTCAAAAATGTTTGGAGTCATAAAATGCAAATATCTGTAGCTGCTGTGATTATGATGGTACCAGACAGCTGTGAAAACTGATTGAAGGCAGAAGTCTTATGTCTAGAAACAATTTTCTATCTTTAATATTCAGATTTTAAATAACCACTGTCTTTCTTTTGTTTGAAGTGCTGATGAAAACTATGGAAGGGCTGTGCTTAATCAATACAAGTCCCAGGATAGCCTAAACAGGTACAGTAGAGTATCTGAACACTTTTCTAATGATATTGTTAAAGAAAATTGAGTATTTCATTATAACCTGTTTATGGAAAGAGCTTTGTTTACTTTTAAGCTATGCATATTTGCACTGTATATCTGACTTCTATGTCATTAATTGTTGTCGATGATGGCAGTGGATGTAGGGCTGGATCTGCTGACAGTAGGATAGTCTGAAATTCTGCATGATACCTTAATTCAAGACATATATATTGTTTTATTGATGATGAGTTGCTTAATAAAAACAGTGACCAAAGTGTGCTTTCTAACTTTTATAGCAGTAGCACAAATGAAAAGGAAGATCAGAAGGCTGTACTTGGACGATACAGATCTGATACTAACTTGGATAAGTAAGTTCTTTTCTGTGCATATTTTATTTTGTGATTCTCATACCTGTGAGCGGTCTTAGAAATAAAAGCATGAAAGAAATCAGCAGGGCTTTAAAAAATGTTGCTATTTATCAAGCATCTAAGTAGAAGACTGAATGATTTTTGCATGAATTGTTAACAAGATAAATGAGAATGTGATTTGAGAAAAGGTTCTTTTGACATCCTGCTCTTCTCTTTCTGTATCAATTTCTGTGTATTCTTGTCCTCATAAATATAAGTATCTTTGTACAGATAATAACCACTCTTCCACAGTTTCCAGCTTCTCAAACTATAAATGAAATTAGTATCTCCAATAGCTAAGTAGAACACAGCTAGGTCTCTGGTTCTTTGCAAATCCTTGCTGCTCCTTCATATCATGATCAGCAGAAATATCAGAGTCATATAAGTATTCATATATTTATCATATAGGTACTTAAATTTGAATGCCCTCTTCAGCCTTTGCCACTGTTAAGATATCATCAGATCTGTGTTTACAGATTTTTTCTGCAAAACAATCTGTCCTTCTGTCCTCCATCTCCAAAATTGAGCTCCCATTAATAAGTGGTGTCAAAAGCATGCCAAAGCTATGAGTAGCAGCACTTAAATGCACATCATGGAAAAAGTGCACTTGTTTGGTTGGATCTTAGCACTCTGTAATTTTGTTCAATGATCCTTACTTTTGTTGTAAGAAACAGTGAAAAATAGTAGCATAAAATTTACCTTTTCCATAGAAGTCTGGAACAGAATAGGCTACAGAGCTGTGTGATATCACCCCTTTATCAACTGCTGTATTTGTTCACTCATCATAAGGGAGCTGTTCTGTATTTCAATTTAGCTGTTGCCTTTTTTCTTTTCATTTTCCATATTTCATTTTTGATCTTGGGGTCTAAATCTCCATGCAGTTATTTAAGGTGGGAACACACTTTGTATCAGTGCATAAAGGAGTATGTTGACATGGTTAATTTGCAATTCTTCCCCTTGTACTTCATAATATTGAATCCACTCTTTTGAGTGCTGCTGAGAACTGAGCTTTCATTTTAATAACTATCTATATAACTCCAAGACCTCTTTATTGAGTGAAAACAGCTGGTTCAGAGATCAATTGCTTTTCTTGGCAGGCACTACTTTGTATCTAAGAAAAGTGAATGTCATCTGCCATTTTAGACATGCTAGCAGATGACTTCTGAAAGCCTTGCTAGTCAGCATTTGTTTTGCCTGTCATGAGTTAGTGTCATTGGCAAGCGGCATCATCTCACTTCCCTTCTTTTCCAGATAATTTGTGAAAATATGTAAGAACACGGATCTGTGCAAATCCCTCCTACTACTTTCAACCAGTTATTTATGCATATGAAAGGACCTTCTCTATTATGACATTAGATATTAGTTTACTGAAGAGCCCTTAAACCAAATTTCTATGAAGCCCTTTGGAAATTCAAGTAGAGTGTGACTTTGAAACAATGTTTAAGGCTCAATTGTCATGCATAGAGACCTGATTACTAATTTAGAAGTCATAGAACAATTCCACTTTCTACAGTGTTGCTGAACAGTATTGTACTCTTCTACTCTACCTATCCTATGTCTTTTTGCTTTATGCCAAGATATCTGAATTATTTTAGGTTATAAGCTGACTGTCTTTGTGTTTTCACGTACACAAACATCTAACATAAATTGTTCTTAATATGCAACAGATGGCAGGGAATCCAAAAAAGGTGTTATAGGTGTGAATATATACTTCTGATAACTAGTGCTGAGTGTCTTCATAAATGGAGTGAAATTATTATAATGAGGAAGCTGCTGTCAAGTTGATTATTTTTCCCCACTCATGACTGATATTCTCAAAACTGCCGAATATAACCATTCTAGGATTAATTTGTGCACACCCATTGCTAGCAGACACTTGTGCAAGGGATGACCACGTGCTCTACATCTCCTCAAACTTGCAACCTGAGGCAAAAAAAGGGTGTGGTAATTTATTTTCTATTAGCACCTTTTTATAGCTTGCAGTCAAATTTGGTACATCTTCCTCTGTGAAAGATGTTCTCCATTGGATACAATTCCCTTATTTTCTTCTAAATTATTTCTGGCAAGAGCAACCATAACACATAAACTTCCAAGCTGAGAATAGACCAATTTGCAGAACAGCTACATTGTTCAGTCACCTTTGTTAAAAAGAAGCATTCTTTCAAAACGAAAAGGCAGGGCTGAAAATGGAGCATGCTGCAGGGATGTAGAATAAAGTCTAAAGGACTGCTCCTAGCAGAGAGTTCTTGAGAAGAATCATCTTGGTATTGGAGATCTCTTGGAGATGTTCACAGGATTTAAGTCATGATGTCTATTTGGAAAATAATTTTTATCTAGCTAAGATGCTTTAACATGGTAGTCTTCTGTCCTGCAAAACGTCTGAGGAGTTATCTGTTTTCAAGCCAGAGATCTGAACGTCTTCACATAATTCTGATTTGTATCTCTTCTGCATTATTCCAAAAGAGTAGGATAAAAGAATCTGGATCTGTGTGGATGAATGTCTCTTCAATAGGTACTTCTTAAAATGGCAGTTTTAATTAAAAAAAAAATTCCAAACTAAGCTGTTTGAAGAGTATAGGAGTAATTTTGGGTTCTTCATTGCATATGTCAATATGACAGTGAAAACACATCTAAAGGACAATTTAAGCACTCATTTTTTCTTCCTGGATACTGCCCTAACTAATTTCGAAGAAGGTATAGTTTGATATAAATTCTGCCTAACCCAATACCTACCAAACCTGAGCATTAGTTGCAGAATTAAGAATCTGTTACAGATGTTGCAGATGGGTACACGGAAATACAGCATTGGCTGCAAGCACAAAAAACCCCACCACACACAGTTAAGTTGTTGGCAGAAATCCATAGCTTGATGTGCATATACTCGTACTGACACGTAGATCTACACATCGTAACTCAGACAACATGCAGATGATTGCAAACAACCTTTCTGGATGGGAGGAAAAGTTTTATTTATCCATTTCATTCTCTTATTAGTAGCAACTAACTAATTATTTGAACAAAAGAATAAAACAGCAACAATGAAAATTACTTTGCTATTTTTCCAAGTATTAAATGCTACTAATTCCAGAATAGCTTCCAAGAAGAATATATCCTAACTGCATTTATAGCAATCAGATCTGAAGAGAAGGGACTGAAGCAAATGAGACATTTTAATTGTCTGCTTTATTAATAATATAATCTTTTGTAATGGTAGAAATTATTAGAAAATTATCTGAGAGCAAGCCAGAAACCACTGTTTGGTTGTGATATGGACCTTTTTTTGCACATCTTGAACATTGCATGCAGTATTTCACTTATATGCAGAAACTAAAGCAGAATCAGAAAAAAATGAAGAAAAAGGGGAGAAAGGATTATCACAGGGATGAAACAGCTTTCATACATGGAATGTGTGAAGAGATAAAGCTACCTCAGCTTAGAAAATATATATTATTTATTATGATATAAGGAAAGTGACTTTGAGGGTGGTGAAGCACTGACACAGGTTGTCCAGAGCAGCTGNTAGGAGTGAAACCTACAGGGTATTGTAGAGGGCAGAAATCCAGAAATGTAAACTGATTCAGAAAAACACATAGGAAGACGGATCATTGAGTCAAAGATGTTTGCTGGAGACAGCATTCTGGGTGTAAATGGAGGATATTCTTTGATCACTGCTCATCAGAAGCTGAAAAGTTGTACAAGGAGAAATTAACATTGCACCTGCCTTTCTACTGTCACTTTTTTCAAAGCTTCTGCTACACAGGGCGGCAATGGAGTAGGTTACCAGATGGACCGTTTAAGTCTTTAAAATGAGCAAAGACAGAACGGTTTAAAGTATTGTGATGAAATCTTGAAAATATGAAACAAAACATGAAAGAAACGCTGGTTCATAGGATAGTTCCGAATTAGAAGAAACACACTTTTGCATCTGTAGTAATGCTAGCAAGTTTAGTGAGACCTCTAGTGATCTTTTGAGTAACTGTAACTGCAAGTCAATTTCAGCAATTATATTTAAGATTTGATGAAGGCTCAGAGCACATGCTGGTGCAGATTGTGTCACAGAGCTCCCTTGATGACTTTTCATTACAAACACCAGTATTCTGTGATATTTGGTTGAAGGCAGGATACAAAATGTTTTGTGCATTGTAATTCTAGCACTAATTATTTTGTATCTATAGCTTCAGTTTAAAGATGGGAATAGATAACTAAAACTTAGTAATTCTATATGTAAATAAGTTGGAGCTCAGAATGTGTTTCAGCTGTTCGAACAAAATATTTAAGATAACCCTCTCAACTTGGTATTTGTTATATATTTCAATGTACATCGCTTTATACGTGAGCTTTTCAGAGTCCTCCATTCTTACTAAGTGATAGTCAGTCTATGAGAAGAATGTTGAAATAAAATAAGCATTTCAATTGCTTCAGCTATGACAGATACATTGTGCTTTCCATGAAAATCCAGAAAGGCTTTGGGCAGCAACTGCAGAATCTATAAAGAGTTTGAAAATTATGATTGTTTCTTAGCACGTATTTCATAGCTTAATAAAATCAATTCAAGCACAAATAATCTAACTTCTTTGATAGATGTTATTCCTATAGGTCACCACCATGCTTTATCAGCGATTTTACACATGAGTATTTTCAAATCACATTGATCTCTAAAAGCTGTGAAGAAAACGAGACTGTTACATCTCTCAAGGGATGTGAAGGGAGTGGGAAAGGGAGTTGTTATATGCTTGATTGAACATTGCTTTCTTTCTAATATTGTGGTCTAATTCAAAGGAGTAATAAATCGTTAACAATAATGAGGCTCGATAGAGTACATGAATTAGTGTTTGAATACAATCTTTTGAAATAGGTTTTTTTTCATTGATCTACTTAGATTCTTCAGATGTTAATGTGCAAAATTTCTATTAATTCAGCTTCTCTTCTATTAATTTCATTCTGTTCTTCTCTTTTACACCTATCTTGGTACAGGGGAATTTTCATTCTGTACACAGGGCAAAGTGATTTTCCATCTTTTAACTTTATTGGAAGTGTTTTGTTGTTTGGGTTTTGTTTAAAAAATCCCAAAACTATCTAGACTGTGCATTATAAATAATTTCTGTGGTTTTGACAGAATTCCAGCCAGAAGTGATGACAATAAAATAAATAAGTCCCCAACTCTGAATAATAAACAAAACAACAGGTATGAGTTTTGGAAACTTTATCATCTAATTATTATGCATCATATTTTATCAACTTTGGGATACAGTTTAGTAGGCACAGTGGTGTTGGGTTGACAGTTGGATATGATAAACTTAGAGATCTGTGATTTTATGTATCATACATCATTTATCATGCATTATTGAAAAAGTATTATATATTATCATAACTTTTGATTACATGTACATACCAAGAACATACAGAGAAATTATTTTGTATGGTGTATGGCCTAATACTAGGCTTCATTTTTCCATCTGACATCAAATGCAGACATCAATATCTAGGTTATCATAGACTATTTTTATAGCAAATGGGGAGCAAAAGTATCTTTTGGAGGACAGTTCATCTGTCACTCAGGTATTTTCTTTAGAATAAGAAGAATTTTCCTTAGAAATGCCTATTTTCCCAAGTAGATTAAAAAAGACACCAGCTCAGATTACACATTTACTCAGCATAGCAATTATTTAAGAAAGACACTATTTTAAATACATAAAAGAGAAAGAACAAGGATGCTTTGAAAACAGTCCAGTGTGGGTATGTTCTAAAGCTCTGAATTTATCTGCATGAATTCTTCCAAATATAGCGTGTATTTTAGAGGAAAGAATACTAGAAAAAATTATGATTAAGGTTTTCAGTGGAAAATGCCATTGGATGTTGCCAATGGAAAACTTGAGTACTAAATAATAAAAGCCACTTATTCTGATAGACACACTGATTTTTCCAGTGGAAAGCTGTTCTCTTTTTTCAGAAGGCAGGTTTTTTTAATTAATGCAACTTGAAAAGAAGTTTTAGTTTAAAATAAATCGTGAAATTTTTTACACGCTATTAAAAAAGTTGTTATGATTCACAGATGGCCACCTTGTATATGTAACGTAACTGCACAATGATGAATATTTCTTTTCTAAAGAATTCATATCTCTTGCCCAATTGAAATTTTTCTTTAGAAAAAAAAAAGTCAGGAGAGCTCAGCCATCATATTTCTAAGGGCAAAGGAACAAATATACCTCTTTGTATTTCCATCAATGTCAGTAGTGTTCTCTCAGTACCAAATCACAGTGAATATAGTTGCTAGTGAAAACTGAGCATAGAAATTAACTGTCATCTTGCGAAATGTTGAGATATTGCTCTGAAGAGCAAATGAGTATCTCTGGCATTTAAAGTTCAAGTGAGATCATTCTTTCAAATCATGATTTTGCACCATTATGTTGTAAATCATGGTGACGATGACACATGAAACATCATAGAAATTTGACCTCATGTTATTTTGTCCAGAGATGATTCTTTAATATACCTATCATGAATTCTGAAGCAGGACTCCAGTGAGACTTAAATGGTATATGTTTTTTCCTGTTAGAGAGCCATAAAATTATTTTTAAAACTCTGCTCTTCAAATATTCTCATTACAGTAAGAATTGCAGAGGACAAAAGGCTAACTTTTTTACAAGCTTCATGAGAAAAATCACTGTCTTGGAACTTACATAGTTAGAAGTATGAGGAATACTGATTCCTTTTACAGGCATATGATGAAATAGAACAGCATTGACATAATTGAATAGTAAACACAAAATTTATGGTATGAAAAATAAGGATACAAATACTGTAGTGGCTGGAGACTGAAGTGTGGATACAGAAGGCAAGATTT
The DNA here is from genome assembly GCA_013389865.1 of Piaya cayana. NCBI lineage: Eukaryota > Metazoa > Chordata > Aves > Cuculiformes > Coccyzidae > Piaya > Piaya cayana. The sequence continues at coordinate 82,868 of WAAB01006764.1, forward strand.
TCAGATGTCAGAAATTACTTTGGATATCAAACACATCTGTTTACTAAACATCAGAATTCCTTAAGGTGTCCAAAATCTTGTACTCTTTTAGGTATTTCCAAAATTTCATCTCACATATAAACATAGTCATATCATTTACCATGTAGAAACATGATTTCTTATCATTGTCTTTTTTAATTTAAAATGATGAACTTATCGAAGATAAAAGAATTAAGTCTATTTCTTTAACAGACTATCTTGGAATCCTAACGCAGCATCCACAAACACTGCTACAACTTCTCCAATCAAGAAAAAAAGGTATTAATTACCACCATTACTTACTTGTCAGAGGATATGTTGCAATCTATTCAACTTCAGTAATATATCACATCTACATAAAATACTGACAACTTCCTCCTCTAGCACCCTTTAAGTCCTTAGTAAGCTTCAAGAATTAAACTTCCTCATGCTTTGGCTTTTTTTCATGGTAGAACTGTGTTGCAGGGCTGTCTCAGTAGAATCGGTTTTGCGAGCCTGGTAGACATAGCACAGCAGATGCTAATTCTTTGCTACAGCAAATAACTCAGCTAGCATATGCCTTTTTGGTGTCTAAATTGAGAGCATTGTAGCTCACTATAACTGCAACCAGCTGAAATCTATGACGCCAAACCTGACCCTGTGCTGTTACAGTATATACAAACCACACAGTTTTCTGCATAATATACAGATAGCTTTAAAAATTTGTATTTTAGACAGTATTAGTTGAGCAAGAATAAAAACAGGGTTCAGAAAGTACATTTTAAATTTAAAATTTACTACTGGTGATGATGCAACCTTCCCATCTCCAAATTCTGTCTGTTTGTGATTTTCTCTTCTATATTTAATATATTAAAAAAATACAATTAGTAAAAATATGAAAGTGGAAATTAAGACATCATTGTCTTCATATTAACAAATCTACCTGCTCAGAAGTCTGTGACAGTTTCAGGCCAGTAGTTCTCTTCAGGCATTTTGAAGATGTGAAAGGTCATCACTGAATTGCACCACTTATAGTGCAACTGCTTTTTCCTCACAATTATTGGACTGATAGTTTTGAGGGGGGAAAAAAAACCCTGAAAGTGCTTGTGATGCATACATAACATCTAATATGGGCCCAAATGTGTTTCCTAGGTTTGTACTTGACACCTTTTCCTTTGAGAATTCTATCTAGTTGTCTTTCCCATGAACAATCCGTTCAGGTTGCAGAAAAGACGACCTAGACTCAGCAAATATAGTTCTCACAACAATAATTAAAATTACTATATTATTTATCTGGGGCAAAAAAAAGCGCCTAGTTTATGCCATATGTCTACGTAGTATTTCCAAATAATAATAATTTAAGAAATGTTCCCAGTATTTCTACATCACTTCTGACATTTTAACGTTGAGAGTATGCTGTTCATAACACTAAACTAATACTCAAAAATTTACTTGTTAACACTGACAGGCAATCTTGGATGCCTCCTCCAGTTTCGAGTAGTAAGACCACAACAGAAACAGTGGAAACTAACCAGTAAGTATTGATGATCATTAGTTATTTCCTAATTCTTGGGTAAAGTTGATTTTGGGGGTAAGCCAACAGAGCACTTCTTTGAGGAACTGATAAGTGAAATGGCATAGGAAGGGAAAGTATCCCATTGTACTTAGTGATCTGGGCTCTTAGCAGCTTGATGCCTAACATTGACTGAGGTCTGAGTACAGGGAGTACCTGCAAATCGAGGTTGCCTAAGCATAGTTTATTTTCTGTTAAGCCAGTGATTCATAGATATTTTTAATATGTCAGCTGTGATGAATTTATCTGTACTCTTTCAGTATCTCACTATGATCACGGTGATTATGAAAGTATAGGATAGGATGTAACCTCTATATGGCATTTGCCTGGCTTCCAACAAAAAGTTGGAATTTCTGTGTCCTTCTGAACATTAATTATCTAGTTACTCTTCTACTCTCATAGTTCAGAGAAGACTAAAATGCAGGCATATTCTTTCTGGAGCTCTCAATACCCTTCCCAGATCATTAACAATGTTACTAAGGACAGTTGGTTAAACAGTGGTGGGCATTAAGTGATTAATTCGTTTATCTTTTAAAAGTGCTTTGAAGATGTGCAAGCTATTTCAAATAGCTTTGTTAATATTGCTATAACTAATAGTAGTCACCAAAGGAAAACCTTTTACTTGCCTGTGAATTTCAGGAAACAAAGTCCTATGCATAGTTGTTAGTAACCAAAATTGTATAAGGTCGCTATTGGTCTTAAAGATGGGTGGAGCAGAGAGCTGTGTTTTTTCTTCAGTCATAGACTCATGGAATCATAAAATGGTTTTTGTTGGAAGCAACTTTAAAGATCATCCAGTTCCAACCCCCCTGCCATGGGCAGGGACACCTTCTACAGGACCAGATTGCTCAAATCCCCATCCAACCAGGCCTTGAACACTTGCAGGGATGGGACATCCATGACTTCTGCGGGCAAGTTGTGCCAGTGCCTCACCACCCTCATAGGAAAAAATTCCTTCCTAATATCTACTCTAAATCTCCCTTTCAACTTAAAATCACTACCTCTCACCCTATCAACTACTCTCCCTGGCAAAGGACCCCTGTAAAGAGCTTTCCTATAGGAAATATAAAAATGTTTGATTGTTCTGCTATCCTCGTGAAGGGAGTTCAGCAATCATGTGTTTGTGGGGATTTTTGGTCAGTTTTATTATTTACTTACTTTTTCTGATTCTGAGACCTGAGTCCAGTCTTTTATGGTCAAGCATGAAGTGTAAACTTTGTAGAGTGCTTTGCTTCAGATCCAAGCTGATTAAGCACACTTTACAGAACATTTAAAAGAAATTGCCATTCAAGCAAAGAATACAAGCAGCACAGCAGTAATTGAGTTTTTTGTTGTGAATTGTGTGAAAACAAAACACTGTTGATCAGTGTGATTGACTGGACAATGTTGTTTGAAGAGTGATTGTCTTAGGAACACACAATGTATATGATTAGAGTTTAGTATTATGCTTCTTGAGTTATAGAATCATTGAATCATAGAATGGTTTGGGTTGGAAGGGACCTTAAAGATCATCTAGTTCCTGCCATGGGAGAGACATCTCAGTAGATTAGACTAAACATGTTATGTTCCACATTAACAAAGAATGATAACATGGAAAGAAGGAAAAGTAAAATTAATTGCTATTGATTGATCTAAGATCTTGCAAAGTGCTTCAATACTTCTTGGTTTCTGAAATATTTACACTTTTCTTTCTCTAGGACCGCTTCAGAAAATTCAGAGACTCCAAAGATGTATGTCTTGTGCTCTTTGCTTCTAAGTAGATTTAGAAATGCAACAAAATCCCGTGCACAAACTTTATCATTTATCATTTTACGTTTACAAAGTCTGTATAATTTATCTGGAAGGGTTCCTCCATTGTCAGTGTCACAGAAGTGCATAAAGAAGACTTGAAAAAATGTAATTATTTTCACACTGCTTAGAACATTCCATTGGATATTTATTCAAATTGAAAAACTGACTGTAGTTGTATAAAAAAATTTAAAACTGCTTCATAATGTTTGTTCCATAGTTATGCATGTCGCTAACACAAATGCTTTTTTATATCAAATTTGTTCTTTAAAGAGAGTGAAAAAGAGCATGTTAGCAAAGTGAAGAAAAAGAAAGTGGTAAATGAAAAAGCTGTGCACACGCAAAGGCTTGTAATAGCAGGAGTTAACATAAGAGGAATTGACATGAAGTGCTGTAAACTTATTTGAGTGCCTGCAAAGGATGTTCTAATTTTAGAAAATAAATTTATTAAATTAACTCATTAATTAAATAAAGATTTTGCATGGTATAAACTAGGAAAAGATTACTTAACCAACCTCTCATTTCATGGCTTATAATTAAGAAAGCTACACAACTTAACATAGTTTAGTTGCCATTCTATTAGAAAGTTTCTCTAAAGTATGGAACTGTCATTTCCAACTGTCTTGACCACCTTCTCCCTTTCTCATAATTTATTTAAACTTTAATATTCCTGAGTAACCAGACTGAGTGTTCACACAAATAAGCAAAACTAGGAAAGTATAATTATTATTTACTTTTTTTAAAAAATGGGTGGTTCGCTAAATAAGTGAAAAGTGAGTCTTTACTAAATGAGTAAAATTTACTTAGTAGGTAGTAGAAAAGTATTTTAAAGTTCCTTTATTACTAAAAGAATTTTGAAACAGTAAAGAAACTCCACAAGATTATTACACTACATCCGTACTAGAAAAACAGCTAGTCTTGGAATATTTATTTTTCAAAAAGCTCTGTGGATGCAGTAGTCTAGTGAAAGTGTTACATAGCCCTTTACATGGGTATTCTTTGAATATATCTTTCTTATATATGTACCTCATTGTATGATATGTGTGTGTGTGTATATGTATATATAAAGGAGGAAAAAAAATGAAAAAAAAAGTTTCTAAGAATATCCACACTCTCTTTGGTAGCACTTATAAGAAATATATCTACAATTATAATAGATTTTAATCATATAATAAGTTTCCAGATATCTTCTTATGCCTTAAGTCTGTTTTCACCATTCCTATTCCAGGGCTACCTTTTCCTCAGAACAGGTGACCTCTCAGAAACCAGAACAGGTGACCTCTCAGAAACCAAAGACTGATGAGGATGATCAAGCTAGAGCAAGGTAACATAAGCAGACATAATCAAAAAATGTTTGCATAAACACTGATAAACCAGATAAATGTGATATTAAGTATTCAATTTGTTTAATCTCCATATTTTGAGAACCCATTTGGATATGCTGTGTGATAAATACTGCATCTATCTTCTACTAACAATCAGCCTAGATGTGCAAACCTGTGGTTCCATCTCATTCATTTTCTAAGTTATCTCTCTCAGATGTTTCATTTTTTATTCTTTAATCTGTCTAACCTGCATTTTAAAGAGCAGCATATAGATGTTTCTGAAATAGATAAATTTCATTGTTATGCATTATATAGTATATATTCTTCTGTCTTCAATAAATTGTGGAAGAGGTAACATCTGCACACTACTATGTGTATAAAAACCCCCAATCTCGTGCATTGTAGTGTTAACATTTTAAATAGTAAAAACCCAACATATACCATTTAGGGTTACAGAATTAGTATATTTAAACAGATGTACTTATTCTTGTGGTATGAGTTAGATGGCATATGTACTAATTTATCTTGGAAAATGTATGGAATACCATAAAATCTATTGGTGGAAAAGCCATATTTTTAAATTATCTTTTTTACTGCAATTCCATCAAATTGTGGAAGATGTTACAGTTTTCAATATCATCAGCAGTAACCATGCAAAAAATTTGACTCTGTGACCTTGACCAGAATAAAATGCCTGAATATGCAATTAAAAAGTGAGTAAATTAGGAACAGATTTCTAGATATGCACTGAGAATTACAGTAGCTCATTTTGCATTTCTACCTGGGAACATTCAATGATGCAGACACTACAATTAATTTAAATAGCAGCTGGTTTTATTTAATTTGAGTCATAAAGTACAGTTTTCTGAGGTCTGAAGCTACAGTCTATATTATTTTGAATCGTGCTCCCCTTCTCCAAAGCTTCCAGTAGGTAAAACAATTAAGAAAAACATCCAAAACATGTCTGACAGTGTAATCCTTAGGAGAAAACCGGTGTTTCAGTGTCAACAAATGTGAAAATTGTCAGAGAATTAAATATGCCACTGTATTAATTAGCAGAGTCACGGCTATTGTTCACTGTAAAGGCTTATTAAGGTCTTCCTTAATCCTTTCCCTCCATCACTTCCCATTTATCATTCCCCGGTGGCTCATTACAGTCTCAAGCTTTGTATTTCCATCCCTCCATTGGTGGAGAGCCAGAAGCATATTTTACTGATCTACAAGTTTCTATGGTAACATCGTGCTGCTACAGCTATTTGTGATAGTATATAAACTATAAGTAGCCTGTAATCTTAGTGAGCAAAATTCAGTCCTATCTACTCCTGCTCTAATTCCTTTTCATTCAGCTGGTACTTCAGATGTCATCCATCTGCTGCTGATGTGTCAGCTTCACAAAACCAGAGATTTTTGTGAAATTTATGCTAACCAAAAATGCATTAAGCAGCTGCCAGCAAAAGTGCCTTTTTTCTACTAAGGATGTTCTATAAATGCTGCACTTACTATGTAAGTGCAAAAATTATTGTGTCACACAGGGGAAGTAAACAGTTACATGAAAAATATTTTTTTCACCAACTTTCATTATAATATTAGAATTTATATATAAAAATTACGTTCAACAACATTTGTTAGAATAATGTTTTATCTTACATCATTTAATTTCCTATAATGTTGCTTAGAATGGAAAGATTTTCAGGTCATGTTTTTTAAGTCATAGTTAATTGATTATTTGTCTTTCACTCAGGGTTCTGATATGGATGTTAAAGGAACAATGAATTAATTTCTGTATAAAAGGAGTGCAGAATGGAAATTGTGTTTCTGTCCTATTGGTCAGTGATACAAGCAAAATATTTTGGAAGGGATTTACCCTTGGTCTGTTTAGCTAGAAGAGGAGACTGAGGGGACACTTCATCATGGTCTGCAGCTTCCTCACAAGAGGAGGAGCAGGTGCTGATCTCTTCTTTGTGGTAACAAATGATAGGACCAAAGGGAATGGCAGGAACATGTGCCCAGGGAAGCTTAGGTTGGATATTAGAAAAAGGGTTCACTCAGAAGGTAGTGGAGCCCTGGAACAGGCTCCTAATGGAAGCAGTCATGGCACCAAGCCTGACAATATTCAGGAAGCATTTGGACAATGTCCACAGACACATGGTGTGAATTTTGGGGTTGTCCTATGCAGGAGCAGGAGTTGGGCTCAATGACTGGGTCCCTTCCAACTCAGTTCATTCTATAATTCTACCCAAAAAGGATGCGAGATACAAACTTTTATGGCTAAAACCACAAGCTTCACTGTCTACTGTTCCATGCAAGGCCTAACGCTAATTCTATTAAAGAGCAATAGTTTGCAAGCACAACAGTTAGGCATGGCATTCATATTAAAACACAGAGTATGCAATAATACATAGCGTATCTGCAGGCATGGACATAAGAACCTCAACCTTCTGGAGATGGTTAACAGAATGGAATAGACATCTCATGATTAATTAGGGCATCTGTAGGTACTCTAGACAACACAAGCAGGCTAGGATCCAGAAAAAGTGAAGATAAGCACTGCCCAATCGTTTATTTTCCAGAGCAGTAAAGGTCATACTCAAATCAGGTCTCTGTGTTACAAATGCAGAAGCTTATGAGCATTGCACTGGAGACATCCAGAGACATTTTTCTGATTTATTCAGTTTGTCTTTTATTCACTGCGTATTGAGGTTTTTTTCCTGTTTTATTTCTTTTTCAGAGAATATCCAAGAATTTACTCTGTGTTTTACTATTACAGAATTGTAGGAGCCATAAATACAGGTGTTTAAAAAACTGCATTTTTTATAGAATTATGTTCTGTAGGCAATCATGTTAAACTACTTCCAACATCCCGAGGGTGTTTAACACAGCTTTAGTCAATCTTTCATTAATGATTACAGCTAGAAAGTGAAAAACGTGTATTTCTATAAAAGGCTTTTATATGGGGTTCACTTGGGTTCAACAATGCTGCTTCCTTGCATATAAATAAAGTTATGGCATTTGGCACAGTGGGCCACATTTACCCATGCAGTAATAAAGATATTACCAGCAAATGATGCAGAATAATAAGAAAGCTCTATGTCTGAGAGTTCACAAATTATAAAAGTAATTAATTTATATTTTATTTTGCAAAGATATATTTGAATTTGTTTTGGACATACCTGAGGAGAAGTTTCTGAGGTGATAGTAACAGGAGCTATATAAAAATTTAGAGAGAGATCTCACTCAACTCTTAAAGAACCCACAGTGAGATTGTCTGCTACCAGTGAACGACTAAGTCTGTAGGGGCACAGGGCATGTTGGATAAATGTTTACAAAAGCTTGTCTTTTTAATATGCCATCAACAGTAGAGTTAGATTAAAGAAAATATTGCAGCAGTTTATTTGTCTGTATGTGGGTAACAGAGGTAACAGAAAGCAGGAATATTTCCTTGACATAATTAAGCATATATTACATTATTGGATCTTTAGCATTAAATTTTTCTATAAAGTACAGTACCCTGAATATTAGTTCCTTAGACAGTTTTCCTATACAGCAATGGGTAATTCACTATAATTACCTCTGACAAACACTAGCAAACATAGAGCTGATGCTGTAAACATATTTTTATTACCTTCCTTCTTAAAGCTATTCCTTTTTTAACCAAGATGTGTTGCAAACTTTCATTTTAAAAAATCTTGAAAGAACAACACATTAATTACTTGTGCTTAAGCTACCTCTTCTAACAAGGACATATTTTTTAATGTCTATCAACATCTGGCAGCTGTGAAGAGTGGAATAAATAAGATACAGATCTTTCTTTTCAAATTGCTTTAAATATATGAGCAAGTTGGTATCAGTTTGGAATTTTCCCAACCATGAGAATTAAGATCATCATGTCAGGTCTCCTAAATTAACATCTACTGATAAAACTTGTATTGTCATACAGCTGCATAGAGCGAAAAACAGAGAACACGTAGGTGCACTTTGAGGCATTGGCCAATTATGTCTTCCCACTACAGAAAAAGGAGAAATCTGGTTAATGGAGAGAGACAGGCATTTCCAAACAGCCACTAGAAACATCCCAAAGAATTATCTTAGGTTGGTTGAAAGTTTATATGACCAAAATTAGAAAGCATGACTCCCATGACAGTGTGACTTTTCCACTGTGAAGTCTTTTTTATTTGATTCCACTTTTTATAGACTCTATAATGCTTCAGAAGACTTCTAAAATGTTTTGGAGGACATTTGTGTCACTCAAAAACTGTTGGAAGCAAGGAAGCTAAAACAAAACTCATGTAGGCATACCCATAATTCAGTAGTCATAACTATAGCCAGATCTTGCTTTGTCTACAATGACAAATTTTCCTTGCGGTAAAGTGAAGTGGCTTTAAATTTTTTGATAGTACAAATTAATACAGTCATTTTTGATGACACATTTTTACATTTCAGCAGCAAGCAAAAATATTAATTTACTTCCTGATGATAGGGACCTTCTGCACTATAATTCTGACAGATTTGTTATTCAGAGGAATGTTGGCTTACAGTTTTTCTGCATGTTGATATAAATGATTGGAAGGGGCAGAGCCTGTGTGAAGAGCTCCAAGCCCATTATTTCTAACTGAAAAGTTTATACAGGTTCATGCATACCCTCCAAGCAAAAGTGAATAAGTTGTTGTCCTTTTTACAGTGATCTTTCACAGTCCACCTCCTATAAAACATTCTGATTCTTCCTCTGTATTTAACTCCAAAATCCTCTGGGTTAAGCATTGCACTAGTTTTGGCACAGTATAAATTGTCTTTCACAGTTGACTGCAAAGCTCTTCTGTTCCCTCATCCTTGGCTATTATGGATGAAAAGTCTGAATGAGGACTCCTGGCACTGACTAGTGAGCATAGCAGTGTGAAAGGAAATGCACCCTGCTTCAGAATAAATACCACACTTTTCTCAAAGAACTTCTTTAGTCATTCTCATTTATTCATTATGAAGTCTGATACATGGACCATAAAGAAGCCATGGATGGCAGATCAAAATTCAGATGGGCCTATGATGTTAAGCTTTACCCACTGAAATGCCTGACATGCTTAATATAGTAGAATCATAGAATGGTTCAAGTTGGAAGGGACTTTAAAGATTATCTATTTCCAACTCCCCTGCCATAGGCAGGCACATTTTCCACTAGATCAGATTGTCTAGAGCCCCATCTAACCTAACCTTGAATTTTTCCAGGGATGGGACATCTACAGCCTCTCTGGGCAACAGGTTCCAGTGTTTTGCCACACTCATTGTAAAAAATTTCTTTGTCATAGCCATAGTAGATCTAAATCTACTCTCTGCAAGTTTAAAACCATTCCTCCTGTTCTACCACAACAGGCCCTGCAAAAACGTTTGTCCCCATCTTTCTTATAGACCTGCTTTAAGTACAGGAAGGTTGCTACAAGGTCTCCCTAAAGCTTTCTGTTCTCCAGGCTGAACAACTCCAACTCTTACAGCCTTTCTTCACTGGAGAGGTGTTCCAGCCCTCTGATAATTTTTGTGGTCCTCCTCTGGACCCACTCCAACAAATCCATGTCTCCCTTGTGCTGTGGAGTCCAGAGCTAGACACAGAACTCCATACAGGGTCTCACGAGAGTGGAGTAGAGGGGCAGAATCACCTCCCTTGACGTGCTGGCCACATTTCTTCTGATGCAGTCCAGGATACAGGTGGTCTTCTAGGCTGTGGTCACACATTGCTGAATCATGTCCAGCTTTTCATCTGTCAGTACCCCCCAAGTCCTTGTTGGCAGGGCTGCTCTCAATCCTTCGTCCCTCAGCCTGAACTGTTGACAGGGATTGCCCCGACCCAGTTGCAGGGCTTTGCACTTGGCCTTGTTGAAACTCATGGAGTTCACTTCTCAAGCTTTTCCAAGTCCCCCAGGAAGGCATCCTGTCCCCCAGGTCTGTCAACCACACCACTCAGCTTTGTGTTGCCTACAAACTCCCACTTTCTATGTTGCTGATGAGGATATGAAACAGTACTGGTCCCAGTACAGACCCCTGATGGTACCACTTGTCACTATCCAGTGACTACCAGTCTCTGTCTAGACATTGACCCACTGTCCATATCCTTTGAGCTGCTGATCCCAAGCCACTATTCTGAATCAACTCTTTTAGTTCAGTTTTGGAAATGGGCAATTGATTTGTTTTGTCTTTTTCGTAAATGCCCTTAAGGTTTTAGCCAAACATGGCTAGTGTGGTGTTTGTATATTCAACCAGGGCAGAAGAAGAAACTGCTGATTACAGTGCTTTATAGGAGGTCATTTGGGAGAGATCACATAAGACACGACAACAGACACAACTTGTTTGATATAACATTTAGAAATATTAAAGATATATCTAATGATATAATTTACTAGAACTGGGGGGTCATGTCAGTAGTTTTTATAATTCTGTTCAGGGCTTTTAATCAGAAGACAGACAGAAATCTATAAAAATACTCTGTGTGACTCCTTTAACAGATCTGCTTCTTGTATTGCTTGTGCTGATGCTGATAGAGTGAGTAGATGTGAAAACTCACTGAGCATCCTGGGATTTGACATGAAATGTCCCATTGATTAAGGACATTACAGCAAATCTTCTAAAATTTGTGTGGTCCTCCAGTTTTCTGGTCTATAAAATGCCACCTAAAACATTGTTGCTTGGGTGTTATGTGAACTGTACATACAACAGTGAAGAAGTATGATGAAATTATAGGTAACAAGGCAAGAATGCCTTCAAGAATCAGAGACATCTGGCATTAGAAATGAGTTCAGAAAATCTATTACAAGTTAAATAAGCAATTACTGAATGACGAAGGAAGTTGGGGTCACATACTCTCCTGCCTTGTACTTGAGGTTCAAGATCACGGCTGAGGTTTGTTTAAAATTTCTTTTCTTACTCTCTTTCCCACATATGCACGGGATCAACTTCTATTTGTCCTCAGCATAAGAACAGTCAAAATAACGTGATCAAAGTTTGTAAAATCTGTTTTTCATGACTGTTTCCTTTATTGCCTCCAGAACGGCAAATACAAACATCAGAAATGCGTTCATTGCTTTCATCAAACTGGTGACATCACTACAGCTCTTTTTGTAGGCACAGTTCATGTGTTTCCTGTTTCTATGCCATTCGAAACTTTATCTGAATGTTTTCAAGACAAAAATACCCCTACTGTTAGCTGTGCTTGAATGTCTGGATGGGATTCATTTGTGTTTTCTTTTTTGATGGTGATCTGACTTGTCACTAGCTAAACCAGAATTACAGAACTACCATCCACTGAAATAATTGAGATTCACAAACATATCTGACAGAGCAGAAGGACTGAAAAGTATTAGAGCTTTATCTCAAGTGAACTGAGTTAGAAATCAAATGCAGACCAAAAGTCAAAGCAAAATATAGGAAACTCAACTGCTCTAAGATGTTAATACAGAGCACAAGAGGGAAAAAGACAACACACTTTGTGATTACATTAGACATTCATTTTTATACCTTTGAAGATTAATTATCGCACATGTCTGTAGGTCTTTTGTGCATTAAATCAGGGAACACATTAGATACCTAATATCAATAAAATAAGATAAACTAAAAGTTTTCTTGTTTTATTGATTCAGCGTCAGAGATATTAAACTTCTGAAATTCAGCTAATTTCTGTACAGCTTGTCACATATGCCCTAAATAATTTCCCTTTTTGTTTGTATCTGAGAGGCATAGATGTCCAAGATATGGTGGAATAAGAATGTCTGTTTAAACTAAGCCATAAATTTTGCATGTAGCCTGCCTTGACAGCTTTTCTAAACCTACTTATCTTCTTTGCTAGCCTTTTATTCCACTGGACTCTCTTCATTAGTTGTCAAATTCCTAATCCTATTTTACACAAGCAGCTAGAGGCAAAATAGCAGGCAGCAGCAGCAAAATTCATGGTTAACAACATCATAGCATGAGGTCCTCTGTGGCCCACTTGCACTTACGTATTTCTACCCTTCAGAGTGGGGATTTCTGGTAGATTCGCAGTGCTATTTTAAGCATTTTTCTGCAAGGGGATGTTAAAGGCAGAATAATTTTATTTTTTTCTGGAGGTGGTCACTTACAAAGGGAAGAGTAGATAAATCAATCAAATTGTCTCCTATATTTCAATGATGATAAAAAGCACGCCTAGGTTTTAGTCTACATGTTAATGTTTTTATTTTAAAATGAATTCATTAATTTTGTCAGTACTTGATCCTTCTGTACAACATGTGATACAAAATACTCTGTGCTGCTGTTCCAAGTATTTTTATACAAAATAAAAAAATTATACATTTGTTTTCCCAAGTTAGGATTTCCTAAAAAACATCCAGTCATGTGAAGCTGTATTAAAATATTTCATCTACTTGAATATAGAAGCAAACTATATATTCTCCTCCTGGCAGACTGTCTGAACTACCTCATTCTCATCCATTTTGAAAAATACTTACCCTAGGCAGAATGTTCATGGTTATGCAATGACTGTCTCTGAAAATACTATGCTTGGAGGTGGCATCTGTTGGAGTGACCTATGAAAAATGTCAGCATCCATTACAAGCCACCGACCACATATGAAAGATATTTCCCCAAGTTTGTCTAAACTGTTTTGTGTAGAAGTTTTATGTTGCTGTTTTCAATCATCATCTATATTTAAAAACTGCTGAAAGATGTAAGAAGTATGAACTCAATTCAGCAAGCCTGGGACACTGAAATGTCCAAAATCTCTTTTGAAATTACCCTTTTACCTGCAACTGGAAAGTCTTCACAACAGCCTTTCACTGCATGTGATATTCTGATATTCAAGGAGCTTCTTTAAAGTATGAATATATAGGCTAATCTCTTACCTGCTTTAATACCTGGCATCTCTTTTAGAAGTGTTAGAAAAGGTACAAATTGTACTGCAGATATTTAGCATGCTAACAACTTCCGCATGAAATCTAAACTGGAATTCTGTTTAGGCTGTGTATTGCAGATCCACTCTAATTTTTAGTGTGAGACTAGGTTTCGTGGCGATACCAGCAGTGGTGCCCACATTTTAGCTTTACTAACAATGAGAGATTAAAATATCAACAAAAGTATGCCCTGAACACAATCAGATAAATTTTGACTTATTCACTCTGTCCTGTGGCTTGCCCAACTATACATTTTATCTTTTTATAAATAGCAGCTCTCAAACTTTCACTTCTAATAACCTGAACTAAGCTTGAGTCACTAGCTTGAAGTTGCATACCCTATGACCTCCCCTTTGCACTACCCAGACACCTCAAGGCAAATAGACGGCAAGATGTCAGCCCTGATTACTTGCTGCAGTCATGTCAGGCAGATGTTTCATGAGAGTGGAGGTTCCAGAACTGTAACCAGTGCAAGATATTAATATTTTTTAAGGGTTATCTTTTATAGAAGCATAAAGCATAGCTGAACAGGTCAGTCTATGCCATAATCTGGAGCCACCACAGTTTCACTTATTAGGACTCTTCAGCGTTGGGGTTCCTTAAATCAGGCTGCTAGTTGTCTAGATCTTCATTACTTTTGTTACTATCCCTTTAGACAGCAAGTAGAATCTTCCCTATGAGCCAGTCAGTGCACTGTGAAACTCAAAGCAATGAAAATAATGTATGAGGAAGTGAAAAAATGCTGTTGGCTGCAAAGTCATGATGGTTTAAAGTCTACAGAAGGGAACCAAGGATTAATATGGGCCGGTAAACACGTTTCTGGAGGAATGATTCTTGTTATTGGAAGTTATTGGAAGTTATTGGAAATCCGTACATCTAATCTTTTTTTCTTTTATTTCCCATTGTTTCCAATAAGGCAGTTGCTCAAGGTTGAACTATTTTAGATAACACTTCTTTTTTTGCTTGAAAACTCAGTGCAAACTGAATGGAAGAATTAAAAGCAAAGTGAATTTGGAGTTACTTGGGAAGAATGTTAAAATACATGTGAAAGATTTAAAAAATTGTAGTTTAAAGCCAGAATCTTTCCTGCTGATCTTGAGGGAATTCCTTCCTTGTTGACAGAAAAATGTTCCTACAACAAGAACAAGTATATAAGTAGAAAGAAATTTTCTGTATTCTGCAATCAATTTCTGTAGTATTGCTATTTCATTTGTGTAGCATTTGGGCCTTATAAATTGTAATATTTAGGCCTTGTGGTGGGAGCATATTTTATCTGCTCCCATCTGGTTGTTTTTATAGGAAGATGTTTTTAATTAATTTATCTGATTCTGAAAAAACTACTCCTAGGAATTATTAAAAAATAGGAAATTGAAAATTGTAATAAAGTGAATATAATATTTTCTATCTATGTCATAAGGAAAAATTTCAAACATATCTGTTTTACTGAGCTAAGTCTTATAAAAAGCATACTGGAGTTCTGTTCTCCAACTGCTTATATTCCTTTGAAAACCAGAATAGGAATGTGCTGGCCTGCAGGGCACAGCACAGTCACTGTCACAACCTTTCTGCTGCTCCACACTTCAAAAGTCAGCAGCAGTAAGCAGAAAGGTTACTGATAACCCTGCTAAGTAAACTGTATATAATCTCATGACTGCAGCCACAACGAACAGGAGACCCAAATCTGCTTTCTGTGTTTTGGATGAATATGCAACACAGAAGCAGATATATATGTGAGGGTTGCATAGCACATGAAGACCATAACTGAGGAGGAGGCAATTGCAAAGGCTTTATAGAACACCTGAGATGCATATCTAAAATGCTTCAAATAAATAAAGGAATGGAGGATGCAGGGGACAAAAATAGTAATAATGTATATTTTAGGACATGGATCCTTTAAACTGAGTCCAGAGGAGGGACATGAAAATGATCAGAGGACTGAAGCATGTGTCCTGTGAGGGCAGGCTGAAAGAGTTGGGCTTGGTCAGCCTAGAGAACAGAAGGCTCCAGAGACCTTATAGCAGCCTGCCAGTACTTAAAGATTTCCCTTGTGTTTAACTGAATTTGTCTAATTTCTAAACTAAGGGAGATCTTGATAATCTCAGCAAAGCGAGCCCCAAAGCTGACCAACATGACTGAGAAGAAATCTGTAAAAGCTGTTTTTATCTTTCATTGAGGTATTGTTTCATAACAGCTGTTCACAATGAAACATCAGCAGTGAGATGTATGGAACTACCAGGTTATAGAATAGCTCCCACTGCCATACCATCATGGGGGATCATTTTTTTACCCATTGTTTTCTTTTTAGGAGTAAATTTTTTAAAATGCTGGTAGTGAGTTAAGGTTACTAGATTGTAACTTTTTAGGTAAATCTGCTTAGATTTTTTTCAGTAGAGGATTTTGCAGTTGGAAAACGCATTTTCATGGATATGAAGTGTTTTATAGAAATGTCGACAGCAGTGCAATCCTTTGAAGGGAAAAAAAGTCAAAGCAACCCCTCATGTTTTGACTGGATACTACTAAATGTTCCATTCAGACTATAAGAAAGACTGATTTTTATTTCTAGTTTAATATTTGTTACATTGATATACATTATATGTTTAATGTTATTATATTTTTTTTTAAAAGAAAATTAATTATTAAAAAAATCTAATTCAAGGAAGATTATTTTTTTTCCCCTTACATCAGATGATAACAGCAAATGACACCCAATCTCTTTCACGGAAGGTCAGAGATCAGTTGATGCAACTGGTTCTCAGTGTTCCTCAGTTTAAACATTAAATTTCTTGTCAGGAAGCAGAGTTTAATTGGGAAGGAGCTGGTCCAGCCAGACTACCAAATAGACCAATGGACGTTTTTTACTGATTTAGCCAGAAAGACTTACTCCACAATAACTTTTTAAGAAAGAAATTTTTTATGCACTTGGTTGATTGTTTTATCATTGGTTCTAGTTATATCATAGCATGCTAGAGGTCAGGCACATCCTTATCCATGGTGCATATTCAATGGAAATTATAATTTTTGATACAAGTATTAGACAAAACTTGCTGTTTCCAAAACATAATTTTGTCTTGTTATTCCAGGAAGAGCGTGTGCTTATGTGCATATGAGGGACGTGTGGCTGTGTATATAAATATCTTTGAATTATTAAAATTATTTATGCTTTAAAGTTTTCATCAGTTTAATTTTGTCTTTCATGAAGAATGTGTCAATAATAGTTTCTTTTGAAATGAGTATTTAATTTCTCTAATTGACAACTGGCTATACTAGTTGTGATTTGATGTGGTGTTTGTTCTGTCTTTAAAGGAACGAAGATCTCGATAACACCACCAAAGTGAATCCAAGTTCTCTCATAAGTGACAAGGAGTAAGTCTTCAAAGCTTCTCAGGACCTGCTTTTCTAAGGCACTAAATAGTTTTTAACCATAAGAATGCCAGGAAAGGTAATGTTGCAAATCTCTCGGTTGTTTGTAGATGAATAATTAGCGTTCCTTATACAGAATGGTGAGTATAGAAATACAGATAAATAAACTGGTATGTGAACTATTGGCTGAAGAAGTAATATTGATGGCAAGCTTCCATATATCCCTTATATGATTCTTGAACAAAATTATTTGAGAAATATTTTAATATAGTTAGAGAAGGGGCATTAAACAAAACACTGTAGAGCTCATGGATAAGAAATGTTGCCCCAACAGGGTGTAACAAAGCATTTCAGTCAAGAAGGGCAGTGATCCATAAAGAACAGCTTGAACTTACACATTTTTGAACAGCACATCAGATTGGTGTTTTTCAGGCCAAGTCTCTCGTGGTAAGCAGCCCTTCACCATTTGGAAAGGGAAGAACTGCCGAGGGACTGTGCTAGCAAGAGATATGTAATATTTAGCACAACTTACACCAAAATTCTACAGATAACTTCAAAGATGATATCCTAAATGGTAGCAGCATGCTAATGTTACCAGCATCTGTTTTAAAGTAGACAATCTCACATATATATATACACACACACATACACAAACACACATCTGTGTATATGTGTACAATTAGCCCTAACCTATACATTTAATATGATTTTTTTTCCAAATTTTAATTCATAGAGAATGTATTAGGAAAAAATCAAAGACTTTGAGGCAATACTGAATTGTAGGAGGCATCCGAATTTTTAAGATTAATAAGCCTATTATGGATTGAAGTGACCAAGTCATCAGTTTCTCAGAGCTAACTTGCCTTTTGCTTTCGCTCTCCACTTCTGCTTAAAGAGAATCAGTGTTTTTAACATTAGTAAGAGTACTTTTCATAGGTTGTCCCATTCTGTAATTCATTCAGCCTTTTAAAAATAATTATTTTAGATCCAGAGGAAAAACTAAATTCTAATTTAATTGTATTTACGACATTTTAAAAAAGTTTCCCTGTATGTAAACTTTGGGAGTCCTCGGATGCTTACATTTTCAGCATAAGTACAGATACAATCAAAGCTTTAATTGTGAACTACAATGACACATGGAGGTAATTTCTTGTCAGTACAGAAACAAAAATATGTGGACATTTGGACATACTTTCAGATGTCCTTTTAAGAAGCAGAAGTTTCTTAGTTTAAATAAGTACATATTTTATTTTGCAAATGATATGAACAAGCAGCAAGCTGCTTGGAACCTGTAAATTAGTACTAAGTTCTTTGAAAGTTCATGTTTCTCCTTCACTATTTTCCCTGGTAAAGAACAATCTTAAAACATGGCTTTGATATGATTAAATGAAGCCTTTTTATTTTCTTGGCTGTACTAGATAATATTTTTCATTTAATTGTACAGATGTACAGTTGCTAGTAAATTGCTAGAACCTTACTAGTAAAAATTGTAAACTTACTTATTTTCCTATTCTGCTCAATTACATAAGTGTTTGCAAGATTTGAACATAAACCGAACTAACAATTTATTTTTTTCATTTTAAATGTGTGCATAAATAT